>QPGU01000172.1:38031-49681 GCA_004135705.1 Alloteropsis semialata | reverse complement strand
CCTTTCTCGTTTATACTGTTCAACCGATTTATCTTTGGATAATCAAGATTGATATAGATTCCCTACGTCGGAGCTAGATCAATATTGATTATTCAACAGATTATCGTTTATCGGACTACACTTTAAGCCTAGATTCCCTACGTCGGAGCTAGGTATCAAGATTAGTCTAGATTCCCTACGTCGGAGCTAGAGTAATCTTGGTTACTAAAGGTAGTCTTTGCGGTTTGTTGGAGTTGCTAGATTGGTTTAGATCTACGCCATGTGAATCAATTCTACTTCTTCAACGGCTTTGAGCATGGGTCTTGGTCCGATTTAAGCAATATTTATCTTACAGCATCGTTCTGTTTCCGATCCTGCTTTGTGGTTTAATCTGGTTGTTCTTTGAGTATTGCACTGGTGTAGATTCCCTACGTCGGAGCTGGATCTTTGTAATACGCCTAGATTAATCTTTGACTGTCATGCTTGGTCTAGATTCCCTACGTCGGAGCTAGGTTCATCTTGATTAGTTAAAGGAAGCTTTGGTTATGCCTTATTGCTATTTGAATGTTAAGTGTGGTGTAGATTCCCTACGTCGGAGCTGGATCTTGCTTAATTGTTCAGTAGCATATCTTAGAATCAGAACGTATCTGTTAATATTTTACTTGCTTATTTGCTTAATCTGATCAACACCTGTGCGAGCATCTTGTTTAATTAACAGGTTGATAAGTCAAGTTTGATTATCTAGCTATCTGATCTGATCATAGTTGGAGAAATCTAGATTCCCTACGTCGGAGCTAGATTTCTCTGAAAAGGCTAAAGTCCGATCGGTTGGTTAGATGGTCCGATAAGACGAGTCAAACTGGTAGCTAGACAAGGTGGACAATGTATCGGCTTACACTTTGATTATTTAATATCTTGTTTCAAGACATAGCTGATCCATTATTTTACATATTGGCCTTGCTTTATGCTTTATTTCATTATTCAAAGGCTGATCTATCATATCAATCAAGGTCCGATCCTGATTGGACCGATTCTGAGGTCCGATTTGGTGTCTGATTGAGGTCCGATCACTCGGTCCGATTGACGTCATCAATGAGGTCCGATTTTGAGGTCCGATCGGTATCGGCCGATACGTGTCTGATTGGGTTTTGGCTACAATTCGACGCTACTCCATCGTCTGAAATAGAGCCGGCACAATCATAGAGCAATTTAACTGTTTTATCCCCTTGTCAATTTCAGGTCAAATTGACTGGCACGCCGCGAACCTGAACTGGAGTGTAGACTGGCACTGGAGCGAAGCTGATCTCCCTGGTCTTCGTGTGCTGCACGCGGGAAATACGACCGCCGATTTTCCGCGTCAACAGTATGAAGATATATTTCGTGCTTCATCTGATGATACAAAGGTACATATTCATCCGGTGAATAGCAGTCGACACCCACAGGATTTATGTGTGGCTGCGCGTGAAGTTCTGTGAAAAAACCCTTTACACCGGAGGGAGCCGGGTGAGGGCGAGCGCCTGAAATTAGTACTACTAGAATGGCAACTGTAGCTTGAAATTAAAACCGCCGGAATCGCAACCGTCTGCTCGGGTGCGCCGACGGTTTGTAAATATTTCTTTATGTCTCCAAAATGATTTATTTTTGTCTCCAAATTGATTTAGTATGAAGATATATTTCGTGCTTCATCTGATGATACAAAGGTACATATTCATCCGGTGAATAGCAGTCGACACCCACAGGATTTATGTGTGGCCGCGCGTGAAGTTCTGTGAAAAAACCCTTTACACCGGATGAAAGGCCGTTCGAAAGATCAGATCTAGGGATGCCATACCGTATAAAAGGGTGGACCGAGTCAAATGCTGGCAATGATTTAGAAACTTAAACAAACTATGCCAAAACCATTCAGAGGTTAGCACACTTACAGACCTAAACCAACCCATTCACTAGTTTAACAAAACCAATCTAAACCGTTTGGCTTTTTCCACCCAAAACAAACAAAACTCGTTCAAGTATTCATAGTCGTACTTAGTCATTTCCAACAAATTTTACTCAATATCGATAAAATTTTCTTGTGTGAACGCAAGGTTTTAATTCTAGGGTCCGGCATTCGATGTGGGGCCCACGTGTAGGTCTAGTAAAGATAACTTGCACAAAGTAGCTCATGGTTGTACTTAGTCCATCCCCAACGCTCCTACTAGTAGCCCTGCTAATTGGTTTGGGCTTAACGGTTTTATTGGATTGGTTCATTCTTTGGATTTATCTAAGTTGGTTACCAATGGACTTGATTGTCAAATGGTTTGGTTTGGATTGGATTACTAAGAAAACAAAATGGTTTGGAATGGTTTGGAGTGAGTTGTATTGGTTCTTTCCAAATAGCTATGCATATGGGCCCATATGTAGGAAATACGTATAGCTACACTATTTTCCACAAAGTAGCGTACTATCAAATTATGTCATCTAAAACAAATTTTGGTCAATTTCGTCAAACTTTTAAGGTGTGAACGCGAGATTTTAGTTCTAGGGTCCGGCTCTTCACGTGGGACCCATGTGTATGTCCACCCGTACTGCTTGGCACAAAGTAGCGGGCTGCCAAATTAAGTCATCTCCAACAAATTTCGGTCAATTTCGTCAAAATTTTATAGTGTGAACGCGAGGTTTTAGTTCTATGGTCCGGCTCTTCATGTGGGCCCACATGTATGTCTATCTGTACTGCTTGGCACAAAGTAGCGGGCTGACAAATTAAATCAGCTCCAATAAATTTCGATCAATTTTGTCAAAATCTTATAGTGTGAACGCAAGGTTTTAGTTTTAGGGTCCAGCTCTGAAACTAAACCCATACTCAGTTTCTATAGACCCATGGATTTTTATAGCAAATCCATGGGTTGTATTAACTAATGGATTGGATTGGGTTCTACAAACTATAGAGTGGGGTGGTGTGGGGTAAAAATATAATTAATTTGGTATGAGTTGGTGTGGATAGAAGTTGGGTTACAGCCCAATTAGCAGGGCTACCTACTAGGATGGTTTCCATAGCATTAAGGCCATCCCCAACCCTCCAACTAGGATGGCTTCCATATCATTAATTACATTGCCACCTAGGACTATTAGCTTACATGGCACTATATTAAATAAGAGAGAGAGTGGAGAGAGGAAGAAACCGGGTCTCATGCAAGACCCAATTTCCTCACGAGAACCTATGCATTAGCCACCACCAAGTCATGCATTGGGAGATGGTAGTGTCCTCATGATAATTAAACAACAAATATGATTGGTAGAGATGAGAGAGAATGATGGATTGAGTATTAATTATGGACCTACATGAAGAAACTATGCATTGAGAGATGCAGTTTGTAAACATAGTGTCTTGCTTAGTTGGCAACATAGACACTATCTATGGACACATGGATTGGGGATGGCCTAATGAAGGTGCCAAGAAATGAAGGAAGAGGATAGGTGAGAAAGGAGAGAGAAATGAGGAGATAGGACAATAATTTCCAAAGAATTTCAGTCAATTTCAATGAAATTTTCGTGCGTGAACGCGAGGTTGTACGGTGGCCCCGCAGCGGACGAAAACGTGGAGCCAATTCCATAAACAAGTAAGACCGGATGAATGGCCTTTCGTCCGGTGAGTGCATCTGGAATGTCACCGTATAATACTGACGACCTCCAACGGTCATATTCCTCTCCGGCCCATCTTACTAAACACACGGGATGAAAGAGCATCCGTCCGCTCATGTTAAATTTACCAGTACCGGATAAATTTGTTGCCGCACGGACCGTTACATGGTGGACCCCGCGCGTCGGTCCTTCTTTCTTCCTCGGTCAGTCGGTCTCCCCCGCGCCCGCGCCCATACGCCGTCGCCGCTCTGTCTCGCCTCACCGCCCTCCGGCCGTCTCCGGCCAAGCGCCGCCGCCCGCCGCTACGCTACTCCATCCCGTCCCTGCTCCGCACCTCCTCGACGGCGCCGTACCGCTGCCTCACGCGTATTTCGCGCGCGGGCGTGCGGAACCATAGCCTAGGGTTTCCGCCGCCGCCGGCCTTCGATTCGCCGGCCATCGCCGGTCTGCGCCGCCGTCCCCCGGCCGTGCGCAACGCCAGCAACCCCCTCCGTCTCCCTCGTCGATTTCATCTGCAGTGGTGAGAAACTTCAAACCCGCCCAAATGTGATTCAATTTGAATGGAATTCATTAAAATTTCACTGTTTAGAGCACAATGTTTCGAGTTTAGGAGCATATTTTCATGAATTAAGGTTATGTTTCACGGGAATATCATGTCCTCCACATAATGCTCACTTGTTTCGGTCAAATTGCACTATTCAGAGGGTTTGATGTTTGATGTTTAGGATGTTTTGTTCAATAAGTAGGGTTGTTTTTCTCATGAATATCATGTCATCAACCCAATGCTCACTTGTTTAGGTCAAAATCGAGCTTGTTGAGCCGTAGTTCATGGTCGTCGCCTTTCATAGGTGTTTCGGTTCACTTCCACCTCTTGTCGAGCACTTAAGGACACTCCTAGCATTCTATGTTTTTGTCCTCGAGCATACTTTGTTTACTATATTATTTATATATCTTATCTTTGCCATTTTGTAATCTTCTACCATATGATCTCTTGCAGATGGCCGGGGACAAGAGAAAGGGAAAGGCCATTGAGGTTTCGAAGCGGAAGAAGAGTCGAGCGCAGAAGGACACTCCACGACAGGGGATCAGGATTCGAGAGGGACAGCCAGAGGGAGCAGCCACAAATACAGTACAGATGGAGCAGCCGTCTACATTGCGTCGCTCAGGACGCCACCATAGCACAGAGACACGGACACCGACACAGGGACCACCACCTCGGCACTCGGGTCCACGTGTTCGTGGTGGTGGCATTCGGAGGCCACGCAGTCGCAGTGCAGGGGAGGGTTCACGGCAGCACGAGGTGATGCAGCAGGAAGAGCAGCAAGAGGAGGAGCAGGAGGAGGAGGAGCAGCAGGAGGAGGCACAGACGGACACAGACCCTGGCATGGAGATCTCAGCTGCACGCCGGATCAGACGTGCACAGACACCACCGGAGCCAGGAGAGTTGCTTCTTGACTTGACGCGGATTTCTTCCAAGAGGGTCAAGAAGTACAGGGCTGTTCAAATCCTTGACTGGTTCCCTGAGCGTAGACAGGCGTACACCGACCCTAGGTTCTTGACACGGTTACAGGAGAGCTTCTATACCTCATACATCAGGGGGCGGTTTCCGATCGCCGAGCACAAGATGCTGGATTGGCCTTCACTGGGAAGGGCTGCAGGGGGAGTACCTATACGGCCCACTTTGCGTACATGCCAGGGGTCGAGGCCTTGGTCACTGACTACAGGCTTTGGGTAGAGGAGTGGGTGAGAGTCTTCTTTGCCACACTCTACATTGACATGCACCGGACCTTCATTCAGTTCATGTTCAACAACGAGGTTTGGCGGCTGTCCAGGGAATCGATTGCAGCTACCTTTGGTCTACAGCTTGGAGGTACGATATTGCACCACGTCACTTACAGTGAGGAAAGTTGTCCTCCCCACCGTCCTCGTTCTACAACGTACCCTACAGACGAGGAGATGGCTCCACTGTTTCGTCAGCCGTTCGTTCCTGGCAGCCCGCGGACTCCCGACCAGTTGACAGACGAGGCGTACACTGTTCACATGGCCTTACGGAGGTCGCTTTTGCCCAGGAAAGGGAACGCCGAGACGATCACCGCCTTGCAGCAGTGGCTCCTTCTTCACATCATGAATCATGAGGAGTTTGATATTGTAGATCTGATTATATGTGAGTGGGAGGATGTTATTTTTGATGCGATGTCAGCACAGCGACAACAGCCATATGCTCACCTGATTAGCTATTTGATCGCCAGCCTGGGGAATGGAAGTTGGAAGAATGACCTTTACAGTGCCAGGGGTCAGTTTGGCACATATTTCGCCACACGGCCCGATGACAAGCGCCGACGCCCTAGAGCGATGTTGGTAGCAGAGGAGAGGTTGAAGCTGCAGGTAATGGCAGAGGCAGCTATGACTCAACTTGAGCGTGACCGGGACGCACTAGCTATAGTAGAGGCTCAGCTTCCGACCTACCTTGATACTGACACTAAGGACTCGGACGAGGACCCGGACTACACGCCTTACTTTCCAGAGCGTCGTACTCACGACGACGAGGCGGGCCCGTCCAGAGTAGTTCCAGACAAGGAGTCATCTCCTCCACCGCCTCCTGTGACAGTGACACCACCGCCTTGAGTGACTGAGGCACAGGTTACTCAGCCAGATTATCTTGCTACTATAGTACAGACACTGGTCGATCAGCAACGTCGCTCCGAGGCTGAGCAGGCACGTCAGAGAGAAACACAGATGATCTTTCTTCAGGAGATGCGCCACCAGTAGCAGCTGTTCAGCGCACAGCTTCTTCAGCAGCAGCAGTTGGCTTCACATATGTTCGGTTACGTTACTGGCTGCATAGGACAGTTGTACCAGCACTCAGGTATCGACCCACCTCCTCGTCCTCCTATGCCACAGCAGCTCCAGTACGACCCGCTCACTCCACCTCCTCCAGCCGGTGCTTTCCTGCAGACACCCTTGACTTCTTTTCCGATGATAGCACCTGTAGAAACTGGGGTGTTATCAGTTCCACCACCGATGTCTGAGCAGCAGCAGCAGTGTGCCTCCCTTGAGCAGCAGAGACAGAGTCAGGCTAACTTCTCTACAGTGTCTCCTTCGATTTCCACAGCTGCACTCTCTGTCGAGACGGCACCTGAGGAGACCCTCTCGATCCCGAGGATGACTTTGCCAGTCACTACAGTGCCTACTCCTCCGGATGACCGACCTCACGAGCCCGACTCCACTGCCGGAGCATTTACTGAGGACATTGAGCAGCAGAGAGAGCTTGAGGGTGCGGGTGGTCCCGTGTCAGGCTGGAAGGCTGAGGAGATTGAGAAGGAGAGAGAGCTTGAGGGTGCGGGTGGTCCCGTGTCAGACTCACAGGCCGAGCAGATTGTGCAGGAGACAGCTCTTGATAGTGCAGGTATTGCCATGGTAGGCTCACAGGCCAAGGAGATTGAGCAGGAGACAGAGCCTGAGGGCGCGGGCGGTCGCGTGGGAGGCTCGGAGGCCGAGGAGATTGAATAGGAGACAGAGCTTGAGGGTGCGGGTGGTCCGTGGCAAGCTCAAAGGCCAAGGAGATTGAGCAGGAGACAGCTCTTGATAGTGCAGGTGGTCCCGTGGAAGGCTCACATTCTTCTCCTTTTGTCACGTCTTCTTCCGAGGTTGCCCCTGTGGTCCCTGCTCCTACTACAGTCACACCAGTTGACCCCATCGACACCACTCTCGTATCAATTAACGAGCAGATTCAGGTACAGATGGATCTTGACGGTGCAGATGGTATAGTGGTAGGCTTACAGGCTTCTTGCCCCTCCTCGGACTGCTCCTCCTCTGACCATGTCGACACGCCTTAGTACGAGGTTAGGGACAGTACTTGGGGGCGTGAGAGTGTTGTATCTTTTATAGTTTCTCATATATGGACATGTCGTTTGGATTTGTTTATGCCCTCATGATGGTCATTTGTATCTAAGTGTGCACTCTCGTTTTATTTCAGTTAATGCATTCTTGCGCGTTCATTATGTCTTTTATCTCTACTCATTTGTGTTGTAACTAACCAATGGTACTCGAAGATTAGGGACCTTTGTAGAATCGAGTGTCACTTCGAGATGAAGATTTTGTAGAATCGAGTGTCATAGTTAACGGGGTACTTGAGCTAGGACATACTTTGACAAAGCTAAGCGTGTAGACATGAAAGAGAAGCACACTTCACTGAAACTAGACCTGCTAGCTCAAAAGGCACAAGACATGGCATTAGAAGCAACGAAAACGACCAACGACTCAAAGAAGTGTGAATCAGATTAGTTTGAACCGACACCATTCACAACAATATACGGTGCGCCATATTTTACGCGGGCAAGAAGAACGTACGTTGAAGCGGTGGCTCCAAAAAGCGTTACACGTTCGTCCGCTCCGAGCAGTTTACCGGCAGCGGATGAAACTGTGCTCGCGCGTGAAATTGGTGCCGAGCTTCCACCGGATGAAGGTCTGTTCAAGCGGTCCTCTTCATTGTGGCATCACCGGACGAAACCGTTGCTGCAATGAGCTTTCAAGCAATTATGGATCAAGTCCTGGAGGTGTTTGATTATATTTGCGTCGAGGGGAGCCCAGTATGCACCAGATATTCAAAGTACCAAGCTTGTGTCTCTTTCTAGAAGCCACATGATTGGATTGGCCCTTACCTACATTGTTCGAGGTTTATGGTAGTGCGTATGACCGTCCATGTGAAGCAACATCGAGCGCACTAAATCATGCTCTACTTTATTTTGATGAAGTTCTAGGTTTCACGATCGGAGACCTAAACTATGTTGGACTACTAAGGACGTGAAGCAGTGTAAGAAATGTGTATCATTGATGTACCTTTATCCTTTTCGTATGGATTTGAACTTGTCTTTAGCATTGATGTAAGAACCTGTGATACTTGTTATATATATTTCATAGCATTTATTTTGTTATCTGAATGTTGGATGTAAATGGTGCCACCCGCCCAGACTGCGATAGAAATAGGAATGCAAATAGATATTAAAATGGAAGCCAAATAAACAAGATAAAAATAAGAGTAAAATGCACAGTACGTCCCTCAACTATTGGCTCCTTCCCATCTGTGTCCTCCAACTTTCAAAGTGACTATCCAGGTCCCTCATCTATGTCCGCGGCGCATACACGGCCATGACGCAGCCACGACAGCCACATAATCCAACGTGGTCGAGCCAGAGTGGCAGTCGAAGGGCTAGGTCATCGCTAATTTAGCAGAAAACTCCCCGCGAGCGTTCTGTTCTTTAGTGCTCGCCGCCGCTGCTTTGCTTCTCGCCGCCGCCGCTTCTCATCCCCATTCTCTTCTTCTTCAGTGCTCGCCGCCGCCGCTTTGCTTCTCGCCGCCCGCGCCCTCGGTAGCTGGTCCGACCACTGGCGCCCGACTTCTTCGATCCGCAGCGCTTCGACGGAGTCTGCGATGCCGGTCGGGAGCTCGTCATCCGCGCAGAGTATTGGGCCCTTGAGATTGGCCGAGAAAACACGGCTGCCCCTGATCCCGTGCCCTAAATGTGGCGAGGAGATCCTCGAGCTCACTTCGGGTCAAGGATCTAAGGTCCGGGGCCATCTTCTTCATGTGTCGGCTCCATCGCAGAGATGTAAGTGTCGAGCCCTTGAAATTTTCCCTCCCTGTTCATCATCGTTCATACTCACTGTACAATTTGCAGGACACTACAAGTTGCCCATGGTATTTGTTTGCTGACAAGTATGAGAAGTTGCTGATTTCTATGGGACTGGTGGAGAAAAGAGGGGCTACTGGCGCCGGCATTAGGCAGGAGGTTACCTTGAATGAAATTGAGCAAGTCAAGATTGCAATTGGACGCTTAGAGGGAGTAGTGGAAGGAAACAAGTCAGAATTGATACCTTTGCTTGCTGATATAGTTTGTCTGAAGAATGGCTGTGACAGTGTAGCTGAAAAGCTTCAAAAGTTGGCAGACCTAGGAAAAATTGTAGCTGTGAGCCTTATAGTTGTTGTTGTTGTTCTTGTTCTGGGTGTAATAACCTTGTTTTTCAAGTAGAAGTGGCCTACTGAACCATGTGTTCAAGTATGTTTCAGGGCTGTAGCTGTAATGGCTGTGTTCATGTTCAATGAATGGAATGTGAGTTTGTTTCAATGCAAGTATGTTTCAGTTGGTTTTTTATTCATTTATCTTGAATCAAATGACAGAAGTCGATAACATATGATAACTTATACTATATCACTGGAATTTCAGAGATAATTCAGTCACTGCAATTGCATATGTCAGTCACTGCAGTTACATATCATAATTTGTCTCATTCCTTCTACCACCCTACTCTTTGCATATGATCTATATATCTATGATCACTGCACAAAAGGCAGTTACATATCATAATTTGTCTCATTCCTTCAGGTCTAAAACTTGTCATGTTTCGCCCAGCCCTACCCTCTTCATCAGATTCTGGAAGCTCTAATTCTTCTTCATCAGAGTCCAACTCATCCCATTCTTTGCCTACGCGGATGGGAAGGAGCCAATAGTTGAGGGATGTACTGTGCATTTTACTCTAAAAATAACTACATAGAGGGAGTTGCACACTCGAGTTAGACCAGTAGTCATCGTAAATAACTCAAGACACATGGCTAGAAGCAAGGAAATAGACAAGAGACTCAAAGAAGGATGTGGTGGACGAGTTAGATCGAAAACAATGTCACAGTTTCATCAGCTGGTCGTTGTCTAGCACGGAGCGTTTTAATGGCCGTTCATCCTGTGGTGGCTTAGCTTGCACTAGTACACAGGGTCATGCCGTGATCGTTGGGTCTGTATTACGCTTCTAGCACCGAATAAATGTGTCGGCTGTGTAGCGCTGCAGCCTTCATCCTCAGATCACACAGGATGGACACAGTTCCGAAAGGTGACTTCTGTCGTAGGCCGACCGGATGAATGGGTGGCTGAAGTGGCGTCGGGCAACTCCGAGCGCGGCACCAAATGAAGAGACATTGGTCCGTTGCGTTCTGTTTTACCCAGACCGGATAAAACTGTGCCAAGGGGAAGTCAGACCCAGCTACTGTCGTGACCACCGAATGAATAGGCATTCGTCCGGTGCTCTCTATTGGTGACTCACCGTATAAAACTGTCGTTTAGGCAACATCACGGTCAACTATGTTCGCGCCACCATATGAACAGTGTTTATGTAAACGTTGTGTGATCGTGCCGACGGAATGAAAGGGCATTCAAACGCTCCTGTCTATGGTGTGACGAGCGTATAAAATGTTGGTCATATAGTCGATTAATATGCAAGTGCTTACAAATTTCAAATTTGAATATAAGTTAATATAGTAATGTGAAGACGTCCCCGTTCATACCCTCTGAGGCAATCAATCCTTACAATACACATGCATACAAATTGAAATTTGAACAGAAGGTAATATACATGTCATATCTAGCCGGTGACAATTCTTGGTTCTCCATCATTCCGTGCCCATGGCTTTTCGCCCCTTTTTATGCCTGCTTCTACATTCTGTATCTTCTCTAGTAGATCTTGGAAGAGGTTCATTTCTTCGAACTGATTGTATTGTTCGACGTCCTCAACTCCGTCAGCTCCTATAATAGCTTGTTTCCAGGGATCACAATGTGCTTCTGTTTTTTAGAAGGGTCGATTACATGAAGAACCTGTGCAACATGTGAAGCAAGTATCCAAGGGTCATCTTTGTATCCAATATTTTGGAGGTCAACAATTGTTAGTCCATAGTTGTCCACCTCAACACCTCTTGGGTGGTTCACCCATCTACACCGAAAGACGGGGAACCTAATATTACAACCATAGTCTAGTTCCCATATATCATCTATGATGCCATAATATGTGATGTTTTTGCCGGTATTTCCGTCTAAGGCTTGTGTGCGAACACCGCTATTTTGAGACACGCTTTTCTTGTCTTTTTTGGCAGTATAAAATATGTAGCCATTAATATCATAACCTTGCCATGATGTGACCTGAGCGGATGGTCCTGATGCCAATCTTTTGATTGTTTTTTCTTCTATGGTTTCCCCATCTGGTATGTCCTGTTCCTTTAACCAATCGACGA
>QPGU01000172.1:19201-35455 GCA_004135705.1 Alloteropsis semialata | reverse complement strand
CATCCAGGTGTCTTTGGATGAATGGTCCCATTAGTGTGATGCGTTGCAGGACACTGTAATGTGCTAGTTTTATCTCATTCATGTCATTGTCGATGAATGTTTTCCTCCCCGCTATGCCGATACCATCCAATCTTCCCTGATGAAGTGACGCTGGTAAACCAATCCCCAAATTATCTTTTAGATAAGCCAGGTAGCACTCGATGACTTCTTCAGTACTGTATCCCTCTATCATGCTTCCCACAGGGTTTGCACGATTCAGTACGTATCGGTTCAAGATTGACAAGAAACGCTCGTATGACCACATTTCATGTAAGTATAGGGGACCCAGTGCCCTTATCTGATCTACCATGTGAATCATGAGGTGTTCTGTGATGTCAAAAAATTGTGGAGGAAAGCACATCTCAAGCTGCACCATGGTCTCCGTGACAAAAACCTGCAGATCGTCCAATTCGTCTTTGACAATCACCTTCTGAGAAATTCTGTCGAAGAAGTAACACAACCGAGTGATCACCATCTTTACGTATACTGGCTTGATCGCCCTGATTGCAATTGCAAGGAACACAGTCAGCATAACATGGCAATCGTGACAATTGTATCCAGTAAACGAGAGATCTTTCATCGACACTAGTTTCTTGATGTTGGATGAGTAACGACTCGGAACTCTGATACCCCGTAAACACTGACATACTGCCCTCTTCTCAGCCAATGTTAAGTTGTAGCTAGCCGCGGGAAGTTTATATCTTCCATTCCCCATATCTATAGGGTGAAGATCATCTCTAATGTTCATAGCTACCAAGTCCTGGCGCGACTTCAGGTTATCCTTTGAATCCAGTAAGAGCCCAATCATATTACCGAACACATTCTTCTTCATGTGCATACCATCTATGGCATGGCGGACCTCTAGGTCCTCCCAATACGGTAAGTACTTGAAGAAAATTGACTTCTTCTTAAACGGCACGCCATCCTTAGGTGCCTTATCTCTTTTTCTCGGCTTTCCGTCTTTTGTCATCTTCCCATATTCAACCTCGATGTCGTTGACCATCTCAAAAACTGCGTGTCCGTCTTGTTTTGCAGGAGCGGGACCTATCACAGCGTCACCTCCAAAAAATTGATGGAACGTCTTACCTCGGTACTTGTGTCCTTCCTCTAAGAAGCGTCTGTACCTCAGGAAAACTCCCTTTCTAGTTCCGTCGAGGAAATACCAAGCGGTTTCGTCGTCCAAGCATACACTGCATGCCGTCTTTCCTTTGACCTGCCCTGAAAGCACAAACAATGCCTGGTAATCGTTGATGGTAACGAAGATCATAGCTCTTAGGGTGAATTCTTGCTGTGTAAAACCATCAATCATCTTGATACCGTTGTTCCATAAATTTGCCATCTCTTCCAACAGAGGCTCAAGAAAACATCAATATCTATGCCTGGATGCTTTGGGCCTTGTATAAGTATGCATAGGAAAAGATACTTTCGCTTCTGGCACAACCATGTAGGTAGGTTGAACATGCTCAAGACAATTGGCCATGTGCTGTGTGTGCTCATCCTTTGACCAAATGGATTCATTCCATCCGTACTCAAAGCAAACCGAACATTTCTTGGATCTTTTGCAAATTCTTTATGCTTCTCGTCGAATTTCTGCCACTGGCTAGCGTCGGCTGGATGGCGAAGCTTTCCGTCTCCCTTCCTGCGCTTATCAGAATCCCACCAGCACATCAGTTCAGCGTCGTTTGGGTTTGAGAACAGACGCCTCAGGCAATCGGCCACAGGGAGGTACCACACGACCATGGAGAGAATTTTCCTCTGCTTCCCATCATCATCAACGCCTACACAAGTGTCAGGTTCCTCATTACAAGCAACACTACCCCTCCTCTTTCTTTTATTCCCGTCTGTTTGAACTTTGTCCTCGCCCCCACAATAGCTAGCATTGTTTTTGTACCGTTTTGCACCACATACCGGGCATTTGTCCAAATTTTTGAATGCATCCCCTCGGTACAATATACAATGATTTGGACAAGCATGAATTCTTTCCACACCCATCGTGAAGGGACTAATAAGCTTCTTTGCTCGATAAGTGTTCTCCGGTACTTTATTAGGCTTTGGAAGCAACCATGCTAAGATACGAAGGAGATCATTGAAACTAACGTCGGACCAACCATATTTAGCCTTTAGAATCAACAGCTCGAGTATGAAGCGAAGCACAGTCCAGTGTCTCGGACAACCCTTTGAACGCTCATACACAGTTTCCTGAGCTGCCTTTTTCAACGACTCAACATTTTGTGCGCCTTTCACACTGCCAACTAATAGTTCCTCTTCGGTATGATGCAACAACTGGCCCAAAAAATCGCTGTCATCAAATTCATCACCACCTTCATCCCCAACAATGTCCTCAGCACCTTCATCCCCAGCAATGTCCTCACCACCACCGACTCCATCACCACCACTTCCATAGTCAACACCATCATCACTTTCGTCATCCTCGAAACCATAATCTTCATCATAACCGTCAAAGTATCTGTTGACGGCTTCAGGGTCTCGCCAGATGTCTTGCAACTGGTCCACAACGTCGGTATCCTTCTTCTCACCATGGTATGTCCATAATGTGTACTCCTTCACGAAACCATGAACCAGCACATGTGATCGGATTGTAACCAAGTCATTGAAAACACAATGGTTTTGGCACATTCGGCAGGGGCAACGCATATCTTTGGTCCTCTCGTCCATTGCATGATTCTCTGCGACTTTAAGAAACTTGTCAAGCTCTCGGCGAAAATATTCACCATGCCTTGATATATTGTACATCCATGACCGATCCATCTTGTAACCTTGAAAAATTCCATTAAAAAAATAAGTCAAGAAAAAATAACACATATCCATGAACAAAAAATATAAGACATTATATGAGGCTAACGTTGAAAATGTAACAAAAAGAAAAGAAATGCACGCTTATTGTAAAAAAGATAAATCTTCTTGTCTCTCCTCCATGGTTTTAGCAATTTCCCCATCCATGAATGAGCCTAAAAAGTGAAATCCGAGGCAAATTAAGGGGAGAATCATCTTCCCCTACTTCACTAACCTAGTTCCATCCAAAAGGTTGAGCTTAATTGGGGTCCAATTGGCCAAGTACTACCATACATGGAGATCTACATCTAGCTAGAGGTACTATCATGGAGATCTAATTGAGCCATATAATCAATGCAATAAGCTTAAGAATAGTCATAGGATAAGCATCAACTCACCTCCTAATGAGGGGACAAACCATCCACTTGTCCTCCACTTGTCTTGGGAAATTTGGGCAGCACCTCCCTCTCCTTTTTCCGGTTTGGAGTCCACTTGTCGGGTTGTGGAAGAAGACCTCTCGCTTTATGTACAGTGCAACACTTCTAGGGGCGGTTCATGGTGCGAGCCGCCCCTGATAATGAGTTTCAGGGGCGGGTCATAGCATGGGCCGCCTCTGGAATAGACAGCATTTACAGGGGCGGTCGACGCCATTGCCCGACCTTGGAAATGCTATTTACAGGGGCGGTTGATGGGGCCAGCCGCCCCTGATAATAAGTTTCCAGGGGCGGGTCATGGCATGGGCCGCCCCTGGAAAGGGAAGCATTTGCAGGGGCGGGCCATCCCATCGCCCGCCCCTAGAAAGTGCTATTTACAGGGGCGGGTCATGGCGTCACCCGCCCCTGCAAAAATTGGATGTTTCCAGGGGCGGCTCATGGCATCACCCGCCCCTGTAAATCGTTCTGTAGGGGCGGCCCTTAGCTACAGTGTCATTCATGCATTTGTAGGGGCGCGTCGCCTTTTAGTCCGCCCCTAAAAAAAACCCCTGGCTCTTACAAATGTTTTTTGTAGTAGTGCCCGTTACGAATAATTTCATATACGTAACGGGCCCTTAAAGCCCTTTACTGAAAAGGCACACATAAGTAACGGGCCATTAAGGCCCGTTACTGATAAGAGCATATAGGTAACGGGCGCTGAATGCCCGTTACATGTTTTGCTACTGGTAACGGGCCGTGATGTGGCCATGTAACGCCCGTTACTAGTCTTAGAGCTCAATAATTGCAGCTCCAAGACTGCATGGCACTGTCGCCTCCCGCGGCTGGCTGCTGTCGGCGGAGAGCAGTAGCCGGTGGGCGTCCACTCCTCCGCCGGCCGCCGTCTTTCCTCCCTGTCGTCGCTGCGGCCGCCGTCTTTCCTCCCCGAGATCGAGCACACAAGCGCCATGCTTCTTGGGTGCCGCGCGCGCGCGATCGACCGAAGCACGAGCTAGCTAGCGTGCGCGGCGGTCGTCGTCGGCGCTGGTGATCGCCGGCCGGCAGCACCTCTGCCTTCACCGCCCTCCTCTCCTCCTCGCGCGTGGTATGGATTTTGTCCCTACACGTACCTCCACCTAGCTCATCCCCTTCCCCTGTACAGGGGAGCCCTTTTTTGTTGAAATTATATATTTGTATTGATGAAATTTGAGCCCTTTTGTTGAATTTGTATGTGTAGTGATGAAATTTGAGCCCTTTTGTTGAATTTGTATGTGTATTGATGAAATTTGAGCCTTTTTTGTTGAATTTATATATGTGTATTGATGAAATTTGAGCCTTTTGTGTTGAACTTATATATATGTATTGATGGAATTTGAGCCCTTTTGTTGAATTTATATGTGTATAGTGATGAAATTGAGCTTTTATGTTGAATTTGTATGTGTATTGATGAAATTTGAGCCCTTTTGTTCAATTTATATGTCTAGCTTAGTGTCTTTAGATTTTGATGATATATTTCGTAACACACATTTATTTATTGAACTTGTAGATGGCGGCTGATCGGGCTTGGATGTACAGATAGCCCAGAGTTTGGGAGTCATTCCTAAGTGGGGTCAATAGTTTTCTTGATCAAGCAGAGGTGGACATGAGAAACCGGGGGGTGCCTACGATGTATTGCCCCTGTTTTGATTGTCTCAACCAGAAGAAGTTCGGACAACGGGACAACATTTTCCATCATCTAATCACACGTGGATTCACAAAGAATTACACGTGTTGGAACAGGCATAGTGAGGAAGGCCTTAATGAAGGCGAAGCAGGATGCCTTAATGAAGGTCAAGAGCGACGCCATGCTGAAGTCCTTAACGAAGGTGAAACAAGTGCATAATGTCTTAACTCCTTGATTTCTCATTGTTATAGGGTAAAGCAGCAGAATGTCTTAACTCCTTGATTTATCATTATTACAGGGGAAGAAGAATGCGGAAATAACTTTGAGGAAGATGAAGCATCCCCATCCGTTGTGATGCCACCTGAGGATATGACTGACGCAGAAGTTACGGGTTTCAATGATGATGAGTTGTTGCCTCGTGTGAACAATGTTGATCAGATGGTGAGGGATGTTGAGTTTCAAGGTGTGTACACAACTTCTGAATTAGCAAAGCTGAAACAGTTCGTGGAAGATTCAAAGATACCCCTCTATCCTGGTTGTCGGAAGTACTCTCGCCTTTCTGGTGATCTCAAACTTCTGCAGCTTAAGGCAGCTCATGGTTGGACCGACAACAGTTTCAAACATTTATTGGATCTGCTAAACGACATGCTACCAGACGGAAACCAAGTGGCTAAGTCTGTCTACGAGGCAAAGAAGATAATCTGTCCTCTTGGTTTAGAGGTTGAAAAAATCCATGCATGTATCAACAGCTGTGTGTTGTTCCGTGGAGAATATGAGGACCTTGACAATTGCCCAAAGTGTGGGTTCAGTCGGTACAAGAGGAAAAAAGATGGCGGAGATAATGCCGATGACGGGAACGAGCCCGTGAAGATCAGAGGCAAGAAGAAGGGTAGTAACAGAGGGGTCCTGTGAGGGTGGCATGGTATTTCCCCGTCATTTCCCGCCTGAAACGCATGTTTGCGACACGAAAGGAGGCCCAACTCTTGTGTTGGCATAGGGAAGGGCGAAAGAAGGCTGATGGCAAGCTTAGACACCCCGCAGATGCAGCACAATGGGGTAACATTGATTCCCACTATGATTGGTTTGCTGAAGATTGCAGGAACATTCGGTTCGCTATGAGCACAGATGGCGTCAACCCATTCGGTAACCAGAGTTCAACGCATAGCACGTGGCCTGTCGTACTGTCAGTGTTGAACCTTCCACCATGGCTATGCAAGAAACGAAAATACCTGATGTTGTCAATCTTGGTTTCTGGGCCAAAACAACCCGGTGATCGTATTGATGTCTACTTGAGGCCACTGGTTGATGACTTGAAGACACTTTGGAAGCCTGGTGTCAAGGAGGTTTGGGATGAGTTCCAGCGTGAGGAGTTTACATTGCACGCCATGTTGTTCACCACCATCAACGACAACCCGGCTCATCGCAACCTCTCTGGGCAGAGTAAAAGAAAAGGTGCAGCTTGCCCCCACTGCTTAGATGAAACATGCTCATTGTGGCTAAGAAACTCAAAGAAATTCATAATTATGGGGCACCGTCGTTTGCTCCCCAAGAAACATCCATACCGGGACATGGATTGTCAGTTTGATGGGCAAAAGGAAAAACGAATGGCGCCTCCGCATGTGTCCGGAATGGAAGTCCACTTGCAAGTCCAAGGTATCAAAACTATCGAGGAGTTACCAAAACAGACCATCCTTGGCAAAAGAAAGAAGAGAGATGGTGAAGAAGAAGATGGGCAAGGGATATGGAACAAGAAATCAATACTATGGGAGCTAGAGTATTGGGAGGTGTTGGATGTGCGTCATTCGATTGACAACATGCATGTCAAGAAGAATGTGTGTGAGAACTTGTGTGGAACTTTGTTACAACAGAGGGGGAAAGGAAAAGATCATGAAAATGCAAGAGAGGATCTTAAAGATATGGGCATTAGGCCGGAGCTCTATGCACAAGAAACAGACACGGGGACGGACCTCCCCGTAACAGCAACCACATTGTCAAAGATGGAGCGACATAAATTCTGTGAGTTTTTGCATGGTTTGAAAGTACCTTTAGGGTAGTCATCAAACTTCAAAAGGCTAGTGTCGGTGAAGGACATGAAAATGAATTTCCAATTGATGAAATCTCATGATTGCCATGTGTTGATGACAGTTCTTCTTCCTGTTGCACTTAGAGGTATCAAGACAGTACAGGTTCGCGAGGCTGTGATGAGCTTGTGCTTTTTCTTCAATGCAATAGAACAGAAGGTGATTGATGAGGATGCACTGTTGAAGATAGAGAGAAGGCATTTCGAGACCCTATGCATGCTTGAAGCTACTTTCCCACCCTCATTCTTTGATCTCATGGTCCATCTAACAGCACATCTTGCGAAGGAGATCTTCTACCTTGGCCCATCTTACCTTCATCAAATGTTTCCATATGAGAGGTTCTATGGCTTCCTCAAATCATTGGTACATAATCGGTCATTTCCGGAGGGAGCCATGGTTCGTGGCTATGGTACCATCGAAGCAGTGGAGTGGGCCATGGGTTATATGGACCCCGAAAACCCCATTGGTGTTCCTCATTCAAGGCATGAAGGTAGGCTTGCCGGGACCTTGGGCAAAAAATCAATCACACCAGATCAAGATTCCTTCAACAAGGCTCATTTCACCGTGCTACAACAGACCAACGTAGTTACACCGTATGTCCACGAGCACATGCGACAGCTACGTGAAGGGAATCCTAACCGTAATGAGCCTTGGGTTTCAAAGAAGCACATGCAAGGCTTTAACACTTGGCTCCGAGATTATGTCCAGAACGCCAGCACTGCTATAACCGATAATCTGATAAGAAAACTAGCAGCAGGGCCATTGTTCACTATTACAACATACCAAGCATATGATATCAATGGATGCACGTTCTACACCATGGCCCAAGATGCCAAGAGCATCTATCAAAACAGTGGTGTGCGTGTAGAGGCCGTCGACAACGAAGAAGAGTCTGACACATATTTTGGGCAAATAGAGGAGATTTGGGAGCTTGACTATGTAGGATTCAAGGTAGCCTTGTTTCGGTGTCGATGGGTCAATGGGAAGAAAGGCATGACCAAGGACAAATATGGATCTGTTAGTGTTGATCTACGGGTCTTTGGTTACAAAGATGAACCGTTTGTCTTCGCCAAAGATGTTCAACAAGTGTTCTATGTACCCGACCTTGCAAAGAAGAATTGGTATGTGGTTATGTCTAGAAAAAAAAGGATTGTTGGGGTTCAAAATGTTGTTGAGGAGGAAGAGTACAACCAGTTTGACGAAATTCCATCCTTTGACACTTCATACATGCCCCGACTCTCGGCGAATGATAAAACACCATACTTGAGAACCGACCATCGAGAAACAATCCATGTCCAAAAAGCAAGGAAAAAGCAACTTTGATATGTGTATTGATGAAATTTGAGCCTTAGTGTTGAATTTGTATGTGTATTGATCAAATTTGAGACTCATTGTTGAATTTGTATATGTATTGATCAAATCTCAGCCTTATTGTTGAATTTGAAAGGTGTGATGAAATTTGAGACTCATTGTTGAATTTGTATGTGTATTGATGAAATCTGAGCCTTATTGTTGAATTTGAAAGGTGTGATGATATTTGAGCCTCATTGTTGAATTTGTATGTGTATTGATGAAATCTGCCTTATTGTTGAATTTGAATGGTGTGATGAAATTTGAGCCTTATTGTTGAATTTGTATGTGTTTTATGAAATCTGAGCCTTATTGTTGAATTTGAAACGTGTGATGAAATTTGAGCCTCATTGTTGAATCCTGGCTGGTTCCAGGATGCAGCCAGAAAACTAGCTAACAGTAACGGGCGTTTAGACAACGCCCGTTACTAATAATATATTAGTAACAGGCTTTTATAAACGCCCGTTACTAATAATATATTGCACAGACGATTCAAGTCTCATTTAAGAGCAGATTATGTGAGGCAAGACATGCTTCCCTTGGAGAAGCATCCCTTTTTGAAGCCACAAGACTGGGAGAGGTTTGTGGAGACTACCAATTCTGAATTTTTTGAGCAGACGAGCCAGGAGATGAAAGATAAGAGAGCAAAGCACACTAAGCCGCACAAGATGGGCAGAAAAGGTTATGCTTGTAAAAGGAAAGATTGGGAGGAGGAGGATGCAAAGCTAGCTGCAGAAGGAAAAGAGAACCCTTGGAATCAATTTCCTGGCCGTTCGAGGCCATATCTGCGGGCAAGGTCACAGAAGACCACCGATACCAGCGGGGACATAACATTCAGTTCCCCTCTGGTGGCGGAGGTAGCAGATAAGTTGAAAAGATACGTAGCTGAAGCTAGTGATGGTTCTTTCACTGGGGTTAGGGAGCATGATGTTCTGATTGCGGCTCTTGAGAATCCAGAGCATCGAGGTCGAGTCCGAGGCGTGTCCAGTTCACAAGACTGGGGTATAGGATTTGGCGAAGAGTATGCTGGAATGTACAGGAAGAAGATGAAGAGGAGGTCTGATGCAGACAAGGAAGAGATAGTTGGTGAAGCAATCACTAGAGTTGTGGAGTTGCTAAGAGTTGCAGGTGTGCACATACCGGATGGTCTGTGTAACCCCCAGGCAGTACACAAGAGTAGCTGCGAGGAAGAAGCAGCAAATGAAAATGAGGATGACAGCAGTGTGCCTCCATCACTTGAGCCGGACACAATTGATCTGCTGACAGAGCCCACAAAGTGCAGTCTTTTGGATGGCAGCGGGTATAACATGGAGCTCGCATTAGCCACTGTCTATCCAGATCAAAAGACTTGCCATACAGTACCGGTAGAGTATGGGTATGCTGTGGTGCAACCTACTTATGTGTGGGCCAATGCAAGACACATCAATCTGGCAATCCCAGTAGGGGATGAGCTCACAACCCTAGGTGATTGTCTCATGCAACGCATACAGTGGCCAAGGATGAGAATCCTTATACCACCTAGGTCGAGAGCTCCCACATCTGCAGCCACATCAGCTGGTACAGCTTCAGATGGAGCAGCAGCAGCAGCTCGGCTACTGCAGCAACAACAGGATCGGCTACTGCAGGCAGACAATGACCAACAGAGCCAGCTGCCTGAAAATGCTTTGATAGTGCATCAGCCTCAGCAGAAGCAGCAGAGCCAGACTCCGCAACAGCAGTAGCAGCCACAGCAGCAGCAGCAGCAGAAGCTCATCAGTAAAACTCCGCCTCAGCAGCAGCTTCAGCAGCAGCAACAGCAGCAGGAGCTAATAAGCAAAACTCCGCCTCAGCAGCAGGAGCCACAGCAGCAGCAGCAGCAACTTGGCCCCCAACCTACGCCTCAGCAGCAGCAGCCACAGCAGAAGGTTGCCAATGTTTGGACTACACAGAACATAAAATACAAGCCTGGTGAGCCTATGTTGTCAGAAGAGGCTTGAAAGGCTGCTGGGCCAAGTTGTGAAGCTTTGCATAAGTATGTCATGGCTGAAAGTGCGAAAGGTGGTGATGGCATTCTGGCAAAGTTGGCTGTATCATACTTTGACAATGATAGTGAATTAGACTTCACAATTGGATTCAATGACTTGTATGACCTTTTCAACCTGGATGGCCTGGATGTTAGTTTGTTGAGGTGCTGGACATTGTAAGTTCTTTCACACTAAAACATATATTCTATAATTTTTACCACAAAGTTCATGCTAACAATTAGTTTATTTGTAGGATAATGATGAAGCAGGCAGAGGATATGAAGTGCAGTGTTGGGTTTTTGGACCCACAGATATTCTCGGCCACAACGATTCAATTCCAAACCAAACATGTAGCAAACACAATTAGAAAGGCTATGAAGCACGACTTCGTGGTGGGTGCCTACAACACCGGTGGCCACTGGATACTAGTGGTCATTGCAATGAAGTGGAATGTTGTTTGGTACTTAGATTCTGCTAAAACTTGGCCAAAGCGAAAGTTCAAGGACGTCGTCCAAGTTGTGAACTGGTAAGAAGGTTTTGTTACAAAAATTCTATCTCTTAATGTTTCTAATCAATATTGCTGATCTTGCAGGGCATTTTCAGAGCACATTAAGAATGTGAAAACAAAGTCAAAAAGCAAACCTAAACTGGTGCACATGACAGATTTCCTGGTAAGAACGAGACTTTTTTTTGGATCCCTTCATACGTATTTTGTACTGCCTCAACTTGTGTCATTATGGTACCCTTTATGCAGTGCGCTCAGCAGCCATCGGGGAGCTTACTGTGTGGATTCTATGTTGCAATGAACATGTTGGACCTACTCTCTGACATAAGCATCATGAAGAAGGCTTCTGTAAGTATACCTGCTCAGCCTTGTCTCTGCTCATAGTCTCCATTTGATTTTAGAAACTGATTTTTACTTGTATTCTCATAATAATTTTATTAAGCAGGATTACAAAGTTTCCATCGCAGCGGTAGATCAAGGAGCACTAAGGATGCTCCAGGGGATGCTGTGCGAGTTCATTCTTGAGGAGATCGTGGACCCAAGTGGCTGCTTCCATAATGGTCCAGCAGTGTCGGATGTTTGGACCCGGCAGTCCACACAGGGTAGCCTACGTGGTTGATTTGTCGAGGGACAGATCGAGGATCAGAAGTCGATGGTAACACAAGATGCAAGGATTGAACAGGTTCGGGCCGTCGAGATGACGTAACACCCTACGTCCTGTGTTGGCGGCGATTGTATTGCTGTGTATGAAGTTCCTGAAGGATCTCCGTAGTTGGGTTCTGTCCTAGGGTTGTAGAGGTTGTAGTTTTTCGTAGATGTTGTTCTGGAGGGGGGTCTCAGGGCGCCTTATATAGTCCGGCTGCCTTGAGTTACAAGTCGGCCAGAGATCGTAACCTACCCGAATTACAAGGATTCGATCCTATAACGATTACAGATATCTTTCCCTATAATTCCGGCTAGTTTATCTTGATCTCCGATCTTCTTGCGGGATACGCCGTGTGCTTTCCTTGCCGCGCGCGTCGTCGCGCCCATCCGGTTCGCCCGACTGGTGGGCCTTCCGACTGGTGGGCCACCTAGTCCGACAAACCGATCCAGATGTACTCGGATTGGGCCGCCCTTTGATGGTTGGGCCAATCCGCCTGCTGGGTACCCCTGGGGGTCTACCCCCGACAAGCCCCCGAGTAGTACGTGGTTGAGGGACAAGTCGGCAAGGTCGTACTGCCCGATGAGCGTCGAGCCTGCTGCAGTTGGAAGCGAAACCGCGTGATACTGGAGAGAAAAAAGCCGTTTACCCAACGGATGCGCCGCGAGGTGCGTCCGTTGGACGTAGCCCCCGAGCCTTGAAGCGATTCCGAAGGAATCGGTCCAAGGGTTAGTAGCCTTGTTCTGAAGTCGTCAGACAATCAACGGATGCGCCGCGAGGTGCGTCCGTTGGCCGTAGCCCCCGAGCCTTGAAGCGATTCCGAAGGAATCGGTCCAAGGGTTAGTCAAGGAGCGTCTGGCTAAATCATCCGACATTAATTTCGGCGTCCAGCCCCCGAGCGTGAGGGCCGGCGGAGTCCTGCGAGACACGCCGAGTGGTCGTCCCGGCGCCAGCCCCCGAGCGTGAGGGCCGAGCACGCCGAGTGGTCGTCCCGGCGCCAGCCCCCGAGCGTGAGGGCTGAGCACGCCGAGTGTCGTCCCGGCGCCAGCCCCCGAGCGTGAGGGCTGAGCACGCCGAGTGGTCGTCCCGGCGCCAGCCCCCGAGCGTGAGGGCTGAACACGCCGAGTGGTCGTCCCGGCGCCAGCCCCCGAGCGTGAGGGCTGAGCACGCCGAGTGGTCGTCAGTACCCTGTAACAAGGTAAAAACTCGAGGAGAAAACATTCGGCGATACAAATACTAATGAACTCCACTTCCTGCTTTCAAGTCTTTTAATTTCCTCGGGTAGTTAGCCTGTTACGTTTATGCACCTGGTCCCCGATAGCCGTAGTCCATAGCGCAGGGAGCTGGGCCGCGTGCACGCGTAGGAGGGTAGGCGTACAGAAGAGCCGAGGTTTCACGGATTAAGGCGTGTGCTCCCCGAGTAGTTTAGCAACTTGTTTTAAAGCTCACGGGATTGGCGAAAATAATCAATGGAAACTTATCTCGGCGAGAGGTTCGAGTCCCGGAGGATTCCTTCTTCGTAGGATATGCCAAGGAGAGGCAGGCAAGGCGGCGTCGCTTCTGTGATGCGGCGTCAGGAATAGAGTTCTCGTGACTGCACAGGGCACTCCCGTGGCCGAGTGGAGCCAAAGGAGATAAGGGCAACCTGTGCATTCCATGCTGGAGGAGAGACGCGTGGCGCGGAGCCCGCGCTCGTCATCACGGAGTAAATTTCCCGTCCTTCGGCGACCAGGGGCTATAAATACCCGTCGGGGAGCCTGAGCTGCCACCCAAGAGCGAATAGATATAGAATCCTTGTGGCCAATATGCCGGAGGTTCATCGTTGGGTTCATCCACCGGGGAGAGCTCATGGAGTCATCACGGCGTGGTGCTAGAAGAGTGCTTGCGAGGGATCTGAGGCGTTGATCGGTGTGCGAGTGCTGCCCTGTTCACCCCCGCATTCCCATGTGACGAGGGCCATGTGGGGTGAAATGCTTTGTAGAGCCAGGGATAGCCGAAGGCGTCTGCCATCAACCCTCCACCGGTGCTGTCCCGTCGACGGCTGCAGTGGTGCTACAAGAGGGCTTGCGAGGAGCTCATGTGGGCCAAGCTTGCTTCGGATGTAGCACTGAGCGCAGGGACGAGTGCCCCAGGCCGTCATCCTGGCGGCTGATGTGTTTGATGTTTGTAACCGGCGTAAGTCCGGCTCCGTTGTAACTGTATTTCCTGTGAAAAGGATTGTATTGCTCGTTGCAATTTGTTTGCAGCGTCAGTTCCCGAGCGTTTCGGGACTGATCGAGCCCTCATGGCACGCTGCTTTTGATATGGCGCCAGCCCCCGAGTCCGAGTGCCGGTCGAACCTTAGTGGTACGCCTTCAATTGTGCAGTGTTGGCTTCCGAGTAGTTCGGGGCCAATCGAGCCCGAGAGGCGCACTGACTTGATCGTGGCGCCAGCCCCCGAGCGTGGGAGCTGTTCGAGCCTTAGCGGCACACCACTGAGTTTGCAGTGTTGGCTCCCGAGTGGTTCGGGTCCAATCGAGCCCGAGAGGCACACTGGCTTAATCGTGGCGCCAGCCCCCGAGCGTGGGAGCTGTTCGAGCCTTAGCGGCACACCACCAGGTTTGCGGTGTTGGCTCCCGAGTAGTTCGAGGCCAATCGAGCCCGAGAGGCACACCGGCTTGATCGTGGTGCCAGCCCCCGAGCGTGGGAGCTGTTAGAGCCTTAGCGGCGCGCCGACTGCTTTGTCTTGGTCGAGTGCTCCGGAGTCGTTTTTTACCGTTGACACCTGGCGTGTAACGGAAGGTGAAGCGCCCAACGGCTCTTTGTACCGTTTCGCCCGCCCCGCTGATCGCGCGATCTCGCGGTAATTTCGGGCATCAAGGCGCGCTATAAAAGGCGAGGATTAACCCCGGAGGGTAATCTTCTCATTTCCAGATCTGCTTTCCTTGTTCTTCGCATTTCACCCCGCCGCCACCAAAGCTCCCCCTGCTCGCAAATCCTTTGCGCGATCTCAGCCACCACGGGGAGTGTAGCCTCGCTGATGCGTGTCAAGACCCCTGCAGTGAAATCCATGGCGGGGAGGAAGAAGTTTGCTGCCGGCGCTGTCCCGAAGACTGACAAGATCCCTTCCCCTGTCCTCGCGTGGACGCGGGGGAAGGTGACAACGGAGGCGTTGGAGGAGATGGTGGAGCGGAGCGTCCTGCCGCCTCAGGCCGTGGCGGAATGGCGGCCGAGCGCGGGGGAGGTATTCCCGTCGGAGAACTCCGGCGAGTTGGTCCTCTTCAAGCCCTTCTTCGAGGCGGGGCTTGGTTTGCCCACGGGGGCGTTCTTCCGCGGGCTTCTGCACTACTACGGGATCGAGGCGATCAACCTCAACCCCAACTCGATCATGGCGATCTCAATCTTCATCCACCTCTGTGAGGCATACTTAGGTATTTCTCCCCACTTCAATCTCTGGAGGTACTTGTACTGGCTGAAGCCTCAGCCAAGCGAGGAGAAGATGGTGGTGGTCGGAGGAGCCGGCTTCATGCTTCGTCAGGGGCGGAAGGACGACTACTTCGACATCGCCCTTAACACCTCCAACAAAGGGTGGAAGGCCGAGTGGTTTTACGTCGGGAACCACGCGCCGGCGATCCCGTGCCACACCGGCGAGCGGCCAAAGGTCCAAGACTGCTGGAACGAGCTTCCAGACGCCTCGGAGATGGACCAGGTGGAGGAGCTCCTCGAGTTGATCAAGGAGTTGAAGGCTCAAGGCCTGACAGCAGTCGGCATCGCCTGCAACTTCAGCAGGCGGTTGGTCCAACCCATTCAGGAGCGGAAGCACCCGGGCTTCGAGTACTCGGGGCGAGACGACCCCACTCGGGCTGCTAACCGCACCGTGGGGAAGGAGGAGATGAAGGAGCGGGTCGGCGGCTTCTTCCTCGGCCGTGTGTCGGAGAAGGGGCAGCCGCGCCCTTTTTCTTTGAAGAGGCCTCCACCACCGGTGAGTTTCCTTTCCGAGTCCTTTTGAGTGTTTTCTCTTGACATGATTTCTTGTTTCGTCCGTTGGCCGTTCTGATTTTGCGCCTTTTCTTGCGCAGGATCGATGCTTCGAGTTCTTTTCTGCTGCTCCACTTCCGGAGGACTTCCCGAGGAAGGTAATCCTCGAGGATACGCCTCCGGCTGCTCAGGGAGGCACTCGGCCAGAGGGGCCAGTTCGACCCACTGCGCCCCGTATATGGGCGCCGAGTGACACGGAGGGCTCCCTGAGCCCTTCTGATGAGGAGGTGGTGGAGGACCGTCCGCGGAAGCGCCGGGCGGCGGTGGCGAAGAGGAACAGCCGTCGGGGCGGCGCTCCCAAGCGGGCGGTGGAGGTGGATGACGGGGCGGCCGAGGACTCGGCCACGCTGTCAGACGAAGCGCCCTCCGTTCGGGACGCGGTGGCGGGTACGGCGCCGCCGCCTCCCAAGCGGAGGCGCACGAAAAAGGTGGCGGCGAAGAAGCCGGACGCGCAGCCGGCTCAAAGGCCGTCTGCGGGTTCGGAGGCCGACGTTGACGAGCCGGTGCGTTCTTCGCCGGTCATCACGGAGGAGGAGGAGAAAGACGAGGCCGTGCCCGACGAGGTGTTCCAAGAGCAGGAGCACGCCCGGGCTATGGGCGTTTCGGTGGAGGAGAGGCGGCGCATGGTTGCGGAGACACTTGTGCAAGCCTCGGCGGACGCCAGGCCAGTCTCTGACTTCAGGCCGATCCCCGTGGCGGTTTCGACGCAGCGGCGCCCCAAGCTCCCCGTCATTCGGCCCCGGGTTGCGA
>QPGU01000172.1:0-18676 GCA_004135705.1 Alloteropsis semialata | reverse complement strand
CCCCCGAGAGGGCCGAGCACGCCGAGTGGTCGTCCCGGCGCCAGCCCCCGAGCGTGAGGGCTGAGCACGCCGAGTGGTCGTCCCGGCGCCAGCCCCCGAGCGTGAGGGCCGGGCACGCCGAGTGGTCGTCCCGGCGCCAGCCCCCGAGCGTGAGGGCTGAGCACGCCGAGTAGTCGTCCCGGCGCCAGCCCCCGAGCGTGAGGGCCGAGTCGAAGGTCCGTCAAGTCTTCGTCTTCCTCGTCATGCGGTAGCGCCAGCCCGAGTGCTAGAAAGCACTCGGCTAGCGACCGTCGTGGAGCGTAGCGCCAGCCCGAGTGCTAGAAAGCACTCGGCTAGCGACCGTCATGGAGCGTAGCGCCAGCCCGAGTGCTAGAAAGCACTCAGCTAGCGACCGTCGTGGAGCGTAGTACCAGCCCGAGTACTGACTGACTCAAGTACTCAGCTGGCGGCGATGCCCGAGTGGTGCAGTCCCCGAGCGTAACAGGCAAGCTCGGGATCCAAACATGTGCCCTGCAATGAAGATATGAAGGATAGGTAGTATATGGTGTAGCAAATACTAATTCTGGAGAAAAACATTCGGCGTTGTAAGTGCCCTGCAATGAAGATATGAAGGATAGGTAGTATATGGTGTAGCAAATACTAATTCTGGAGAAAAATATTCGGCGTTGTATGTAATAGAATTTCTACTTCCAACTCTTTAAGTCTATTAATTTCCTCGGGTAGTTATCCTGTTACGTTTATGCACCTGATCCCCGATAGCCGTAGTCCATAGCGCAGGGAGCTGGGCCGCATGCACGCGTAGGAGCGTAGGCGTACGGAAGAGTCGAGGTTTCACGGATTAAGGCGTGTGCTTCCCAAGTACTTTAGCGACTTGTACAAGAGTGAAAAAAGAAATAAACGATGGAGAAAAATGCAATATGCGTCCGTTGGGTGTAGCCCGACTGCTTGTGTAGCGCTCGGGCTGTATAAGCAGTCGGGAACAAACCAAGGGTAGTCGGCGATGATCATGGAGAAATATGGCGAAGTATGGAGATATGCGGTGACCGAGAAATATCGTAAAAAGTATTTAAATATGACTTAGCTTGATTCATAATCGAGTCGGAGAATCGATGTGTCGCCCTCGAATGTTGGTACCACGCCTTGCTGTCGTAGCCGAGTAGACGAGATTGCCGTGGACCCCCGACAAGACCTGGAACCACTGGTCCTCCCTGGAGAATGTGATCGGCTGCTCGGACCAGCGGAGTGGTTGGATCGGCGATGTGTAACAGGAGAATATCTCCCGGTCACGTACTTTTTCCCGGCGCTTGTCGTCCACGGGCGGCGGTCCTCCGAGGATGAAGTTCACTTGCCTGTCGACGTTCGGGAAAGCAGGGTTCTCGGGAGCCCCTTTTCCCTTGTCGCCCTTGTCATCATCTCGTGGCGGCAGCTTCCCCTCTTTCTTTTTGTAGGCGTCGGCGAGCCCCATGCAGTCGATCATGCGATGCTTGGACTGCTTGTGGATGGGGCAGGGTCCTTGGAGCATCTTCTCGAAATCGGCGCTGAAGTTGGACCGCGGGCGAGGGCCGCTGCGGTCCATGGCGGCGACGGTGTAGTCTCTTGAGCGCTTCCGGTCGTCCCTTCTGCTTGGTTCAGGTCGGGAACGGCGCGTATCCTCCTTCTTCGGGCGGTCTTCTCGGCGAGGGGGACGATCATCGTCCCGAGTGCTTTTCTTGCCGTAGTGGAGTCGGACGGCTTCCTTGGCGTTGGCCATCTTGTTCACCCGGCCAAAGAACTCGCCGGAGGTCTTTGGCAGGTCTTCACAGAGGCGCTCGAAGACGGCGGAGTCGGCGAGGCCATCGAGGAAGTAGCTGATGATCTCGGACTCGGAGCAGCCGGGAACTAGGTTCCGGTTCTCCATGTACCGGTCGGTGTAGTCGCGGAGGCTCTCCCCCCGGTTCTGCTTGACCTTGCCTAGGTCCCAGGCGGTGCCTGGTCGGATGGAGCTCCCCTGGAAGTAGCTTTTGAACTTGTCGCAGAGGGTCGCCCAGCTGTCGATGGAGTCGGGCTCAAGGCTGTGGAGCCAAGTTAGCCCTACCTTGGTCATGGCGACGGGAAAGTAGGCGCACATGGCGTCGTGGTCGCCGTTCACCGCACGGATGGCGATGCTGTACGTCCGGAGCCACAGCGTCGGGTCCGCCTTCCCGTCATACTTCTCTATGCCTGTAGGCTTGAAGTTAGTAGGCATGCTGATAGACCTTACTCGGGCGGTGAATGCCGGGAAGCCGTCGCAGTCGTTGAGGTTCCCGGCGCCTGCGTGTCCCGAGTCGGCGGAGTAGTCGTCCGGGCTGTTAGCCCGGGGCGGCCTGTCTTGACCGAGTGGAGGCCCGTACTTGCGGTCGAACTCTCGGCGGCGTGCGGCCTCAGCGACCTCAAGGTCTCGGCGTTGGCGTGCTTCGCGATCCAGCCCTGGTGGGCCGTGTTCACGGTTGTACTCGGCGCGCCGTCGGAGTTCTTCCTCATCCCTCCGGCGGTGACGATCATCAAGGTTCCTTCGGAGATCGCGGTTGCGGAGTTGTTCGCGGAGATCGGGCTGCTCGACCACGCCGCGATCGGCGTCTCGGCGACTGGCCGACCTGGAGTGGCGAGACGAGGAAGCAGGAGCCCTCTGGGCGATCATGCCCGCGGCTGCAGTCAGCCTGACCTTGATCCGGTTGAGTTCAGGAGTCTCCGGGATCCCTTCTAGATCTTGGTGCGCGGCGGCAAGGTTGGCCGACGGAGTGGCGTAGACACCTACGCCGCCGATCTCTTGGACGAAGTCGTTTTGGAGATTACGTGTGATCCTGGGGTTTCGGCCTTCTCGCCGTGCGTCACGGCGTCGTTGCCTTTCACCGTTACGCCCGATCCTGGCGTCACGGCGTGCTTGATCCTCGCCCTGGACCGTCGGCTCGTCGGCGGATATGTCGGAGACGAACGTCTCCCGCTTGGCTGGCGTGATCCTCTTATTTGGAGGGAGGACACGTGTCACCCGCGGGAAAGCCGGAGTTGGTTCGGGTGGAGTCGGCGTATCTTGATGGTGAGGGTGCTGCGCCGCTGCGACGTCCGGAGTAGATCCGATCTGGGTGGCCGTGATGAGATCGGCCTCCCGGATCGCATCTGGAGAGTAGTCGGCGTTCATGCGTTCGCCGAGTGCTTGCTGGTACACGGCCCCGCTGTTCCCGAGTCCCAGCGGGAACCGTGCTGGCGAGGTGATGCCCCGACGAGCGGATTCGGTGAGCTCAATGCACTCACCGATGGAGGCGATGGCGTGATCCATGTCCGCCTCGAACTGGCGTTGGCGTGCAGCCCATCGGCGTCTTCGTTCTTCGGGCGTCTCCTGCGCCCTGGGTGGTCGAGGCGGAGTGGACGAAGCAGTCGGCGATGTAGGAGACGGCGCGTTCCCTTCAGATGGCGGGAGAACAACGCCGGCCGTCGCGGTCGCCGAGTGGTTGGCGATGGTTGGCGACGGAGTGGTGATGGTGACGATCCCGTCTGGCGTAGCGTCGAGTCGTGGCGCTGTCTCCTCTGGGGTGGCGTCACGGGTGAAGGAGAGCTCTCCCTCGGGCCCAGCGGTGAAGACCATGGATCCGAAGAAGAACATAGCCCCCTCGGTGATGGAAATCTTCATGGTCGCCGGCGTGATGACGGCGGAAGTGAATGCCATCGAGCTTGCAGATTGATCTCGTCGATCAACCCCTACCTGGCGCGCCAACTGTCGGATGTTTGGACCCGGCAGTCCACACAGGGTAGCCTACGTGGTTGATTTGTCGAGGGACAGATCGAGGATCAGAAGTCGATGGTAACACAAGACGCAAGGATTGAACAGGTTCGGGCCGTCGAGATGACGTAACACCCTACGTCCTGTGTTGGCGGCGATTGTATTGCTGTGTTTGAAGTTCCTGGAAGGATCTCCGTAGTTGGGTTCTGTCCTAGGGTTGTAGAGGTTGTGGTTTTTCGTAATGTCGTGCTCTGGAGGGGGGTCTCAGGGCGCCTTATATAGTCCGGCTGCCTTGAGTTACAAGTCGGCCAGAGATCGTAACCTACCCGAATTACAAGGATTTGATCCTATAACGATTACAGATATCTTTCCCTATAATTCCGGCTAGTTTATCTTGATCTCCGATCTTCTTGCGGGATACGCCGTGTGCTTTCCTTGCTGCGCGCGTCGTCGCGCCCATTCGGTTCGCCCGACTGGTGGGCCTCCCGACTGGTGGGCCACCTAGTCCGACAAACCGATCCAGATGTACTCGGATTGGGCCGCCCTTTGATGGTTGGGCCAATCCGCCTGCTGGGTACCCCTGGGGGTCTACCCCCGACAAGCCCCCGAGTAGTACGTGGTTGAGGGACAAGTCGGCGAGGTCGTGCTGCCCGATGAGCGTCGAGCCTGCTGCAGTTGGAAGCGAAACCGCGTGATACTGGAGAGAAAAGAGCTGTCAACCAACGGATGCGCCGCGAGGTGCGTCCGTTGGCCGTAGCCCCCGAGCCTTGAAGCGATTCCGAAGGAATCGGTCCAAGGGTTAGTAGCCTTCTTCAGAGGTCGCCGAATGATCAACGGATGCGCCGCGAGGTGCGTCCGTTGGCCGTAGCCCCCGAGCCTTGAAGCGATTCCGAAGGAATCGGTCCAAGGGTTAGTCAAGAAGCATCTGGCTAAATCATCCGACATTAATTTCGGCGTCCAGCCCCCGAGCGTGAGGGCCGGCGGAGTCCTGCGGGACACGCCGAGTAGTCGTCCCGGCGCCAGCCCCCGAGCGTGAGGGCCGAGCACGCCGAGTGGTTATCCCGGCGCCAGCCCCCGAGCGCGAGAGCCGAGCACGCCGAGTGGTCGTCCCGGCGCCAGCCCCCGAGCGTGAGGGCTGAGTACGCCGAGTGGTCGTCCCGGCGCCAGCCCCCGAGCGTGAGGGCTGAGCACGCCGAGTGGTCGTCGCGGCGCCCAGCCCCCGAGCGCGAGGGCCGAGTCGAGCCGTCCGAGGCACGCCGAGTAGTCGTCGCGGCGCCCAGCCCCCGAGCGCGAGGGCCGAGTCGAGCCGTCCGAGGCACGCCGAGTAGTCGTCGCGGCGCCCAGCCCCCGAGCGTGAGGGCTGAGCACGCCGAGTGGTCGTCCCGGCGCCCAGCCCCCGAGCGTGAGGGCCAGCACGCCGAGTGGTCGTCCCGGCGCCAGCCCCCGAGCGTGAGGGCCGAGCACGCCGAGTGGTCGTCCCGGCGCCAGCCCCCGAGCGTGAGGGCCGAGCACGCCGAGTAGTCGTCCCGGCGCCAGCCCCCGAGCGTGAGGGCTGAGGCACGCCGAGTAGTCGCCCCGGCGCCCAGCCCCCGAGCGTGAGGGCTGAGGCACGCCGAGTAGTCGTCCCGGCGCCAGCCCCTGAGCGTGAGGGCTGAGCACGCCGAGTAGTCGTCAGTACCCTGTGACAAGGTAAAAACTCGAGGAGAGGACGTTCGGCGATACAAATGCTAATAAACTCCGCTTCCTGCTTTCAAGTCTTTTAATTTCCTCGGGTAGTTAGCCTGTTACGTTTATGCACCTGGTCCCCGATAGCCGTAGTCCATAGCGCAGGGAGCTGGGCCGCGTGCACGCGTAGGAGGGTAGGCGTACGGAAGAGCCGAGGTTTCACGGATTAAGGCGTGTGCTCCCGAGTACTTTAGCAACTTGTTTTAAAGCTCACGGGATTGGCGAAAATAATCAATGGAAACTTATCTTGGCGAGAGGTTCGAGTCCCGGAGGATTCCTTCTTCGTAGGATATGCCAAGGAGAGGCAGGCAAGGCGGCGTCGCTTCTGTGATGCGGCGTCAGGAATAGAGTTCCCGTGACTGCACAGGGCACTCCCGTGGCCGAGTGGAGCCAAAGGAGATAAGGGCGACCTGTGCACTTCAAGCTGGACGAGAGACGCGTGGCGCGGAGCCCGTGCACGCCATCGTGGAGTAAGTCTTGCGTCCTCCGGCGGCCAGGGGCCATAAATACCCGTCGGAGAGCCTGAGCTGCCACCCAAGAGCGAGTAGGCATAAGATCCTTGTAGTCAACATGCCGGAGGTTCATCGTTGGGTTCATCCACCGGGGAGAGCTCATGGAGTCATCACGGCGTGGTGCTAGAAGAGTGCTTGCGAGGGATCTGAGGCGTTGATCGGCGCGTTGGTGCTGCCCTGTTCACCCCCGCATTCCCATGTGACGAGGGCCATGTGGGGTGAAATGCTTTGTAGAGCCAGGGATAGCCGAAGGCGTCCGCCATCAACCCTCCACCGGTGCTGTCCCGTCGACGGCTGCAGTGGTGCTACAAGAGAGCTTGCGAGGAGCTCATGTGGGCCAAGCTTGCTTCGGATGTAGCACTGAGCGCAGGGACGAGTGCCCCAGGCCGTCATCTTGGCGGCTGATGTGTTTGATGTTTGTAACCGGCGTAAGTCCGGCTCCGTTGTAACTGTATTTTCTGTGAAAAGGACTGTGTTGCTTGATCGTGGCGCCAGCCCCCGAGCGTGAGAGCCGTTCGAGCCTTTGTAGCACACCACTAGGTTCGCAGTGTTGGCTCCCGAGTGGTTCGGGGCCAATCGAGCCCGAGAGGCACACTGACTTGATGACGGCGCCAGCCCCCGAGCGTGGGAGCCGTTCGAGCCTTAGCGGCACGCCATCTTGGTTCGCAGTGTCGGCTCCCGAGTGGTTCGGGGCCAATCGAGCCCGAGAGGCACACTGGCTTGATTGTGGCGCCAGCCCCCGAGCATGGGAGCTGTTCGAGCCTTAGTGGCACGCCATCAGGTTCGCGGTGTTGGCTCCCGAGTAGTTCGAGGCCAATCGAGCCCGAGAGGCACACCGGCTTGATCGTGGCGCCAGCCCCCGAGTATGGGAGCTGTTCGAGCCTTAGCGGCACGCCATCAGGTTCGCGGTGTTGGCTCCCGAGTAGTTCGAGGCCAATCGAGCCCGAGAGGCACACCGGCTTGATCGTGGCGCCAGCCCCCGAGTATGGGAGCTGTTCGAGCCTTAGCGGCACGCCGACTACTTTGTCTTGGTCGAGTGCTCCGGAGTCATTTTTTACCGTTGGCGTCCGGCGTGTAACGGAAGGTGAAGCGCCCAACGGCTCTTTGTACCGTTTCGCCCGCCTCCGCTGATCGCGCGATCTCGCGGTAATTTCGGGCATCAAGGCGCGCTATAAAAGGCGAGGATTAACCCCGGAGGGTAATCTTCTCATTTCCAGATCTGCTTTCCTCGTTCTTCGCATTTCACCCCGCCGCCACCAAAGCTCCCCTTGCTCGCAAATCCTTTGCGCGATCTCAGCCACCACGGGGAGTGTAGCCTCGCTGATGCGTGTCAAGACCCCCGCAGTGAAATCCATGGCGGGTAGGAAGAAGTTTGCTGCCGGCGCCGTCCCGAAGACTGACAAGATCCCTTCCCCTGTCCTCGCGTGGACGCGGGGGAAGGTGACAACGGAGGCGTTGGAGGAGATGGTGGAGCGGAGCGTCCTGCCGCCTCAGGCCGTGGCGGAATGGCGGCCGAGCGCGGGGGAGGTATTCCCGTCGGAGAACTCCGGCGAGTTGGTCCTCTTCAAGCCCTTCTTCGAGGCGGGGCTTGGCTTGCCCACGGGAGCATTCTTCCGCGGGCTGCTGCACTACTACGGGATTGAGGCGATCAACCTCAACCCGAACTCCATCATGGCGATCTCGATCTTCATCCACCTCTGTGAGGCGTACTTAGGTATTTCTCCCCACTTCAATCTCTGGAGGTACTTGTACTGGCTGAAACCTCAGCCAAGCGAGGAGAAGATGGTGGTGGTCGGAGGAGCCGGCTTCATGCTTCGTCAGGGGCGGAAGGACGACTACTTCGACATCGCCCTCAACACCTCCAACAAAGGGTGGAAGGCCGAGTGGTTTTACGTCGGGAACCACGCGCCGGCGATCCCGTGCCACACCGGCGAGCGGCCAAAGGTCCAGGACTGCTGGAACGAGCTCCCCGACGCCTCGGAGATGGACCAGGTGGAGGAGCTCCTTGAGTTGATCAAGGAGTTGAAGCTTCAGGGCCTGACGGCAGTCGGCATCGCCTGCAACTTCAGCAGGCGGTTGGTCCAGCCCATTCAGGAGCGGAAGCACCCGGGCTTCGAGTACTCGGGGCGGGACGACCCCACTCGGGCTGCCAACCGCACCGTGGGGAAGGAGGAGATGAAGGAGCGGGTCGGCGGCTTCTTCCTCGGGCGAGTATCGGAGAAGGGGCAGCCGCGCCCTTTTTCGTTGAAGAGGCCTCCACCACCGGTGAGTTTCTTTCCGAGTCCTTTTGAGTGTTTTTTCTTGACTTGTTTTCTTGTTGCGTCCGTTGGCCGTTCTGATTTTGCGCCTTTTCTTGCGCAGGATCGATGCTTCGAGTTCTTTTCTGCTGCTCCACTTCCGGAGGACTTCCCGAGGAAAGTAATCCTCGAGGATACGCCTCCGGCTGCTCAGGGAGGCACTCGGCCAGAGAGGCCAGTTCGACCGACTGCGCCCCGTATATGGGCGCCGAGTGATACGGAGGGCTCCCTGAGTCCTTCTGATGAAGAGGTGGTGGAGGACCGTCCGCGGAAGCGCCGGGCGGCAGTGGCAAAGAGGAACAGCCGTCGGGGCGGCGCTCCCAAGCGGGCGTTGGAGGTGGATGACGGGGCGGCCGAGGACTCGGCCACGCTGTCGGATGAAGCGCCCTCCGTCCGGGACGCGGTGGCAGGTACGGCGCCGCCGCCTCCCAAGCGGAGGCGCACGAAGAAGGTGGCGGTGAAGAAGCCGGACGCGCAGCCGGCTCAGAGGCCGTCTGCGGGTTCTGAGGCCGACGTTGACGAGCCGGTGCGTTCTTCACCGGTCATCACGGAGGAGGAGGAGAAGGACGAGGCCGTGCCAGACGAGGTGTTCCAAGAGCAGGAGCACGCCCGGGCTATGGGCGTTTCGGTGGAGGAGAGGCGGCGCATGGTGGCGGAGACACTTGTGCAAGCCTCGGCGGACGCCAGGCCGGCCTCTGACTTCAGGCCGATCCCCGCGGCGATTTCGACGCAGCGGCGCCCCAAGCTCCCCGTCATTCGGCCCCGGGTTGCGATTGTGAAGGGTACTCGGTGAGTAGTTGGTCTTCGTGTTTCTTCTTGTTGTCCGAGTTCTTGTACTAACTCCCGAGCGCTTATTTCAGCAATGCCTCCGATCTGGACGGAGAGGCGGCGAGTGGAAGGGCTCCCTTGGCTGATGCTCTGCGGGATCCGAGTGCTCCATCCGCCGCTCCTGCAGGGCAGTCATCCTCGGGTGCTTCGCCCAAGGCGGCGGATTCGGCGAGTGGTCCGGGCGCGGCGCAGACTGCGGAAATCCCAGTCAGGCCTGACCCGGAAGTGGTGGAGGAGGTGCCGGCGGCCGATGAAGCGGCGATTACTCCGGTCGTTGCCGGAGATCCAGTCGCGGACACGGTGATCGGGTCGCCCGTCGGCGCCGGCGATGTTGCCCAGGAGGAGATCCAGGAGGAGGACCCGCCGAAGGAGTCGGACACCTCGGGGACTATCGCTGTCCCTGGGGCGGATGCCGCGGCGGAGAAAGAGGGCTCGGTGATTGGACCCGGCATTGTAGTTGTCCTAAGGCATTGTAGTTGTCCTAAGGCATTAGTTCGAATTAAGTTTAGATTTAGTCATTGTAGTTGTCCTAAGGCATTAGTTCTTAGTCATTGTAGTTGTCCTAAGGCATTAGTTCGAATTAAGTTTAGATTTATCCATCATTAAAAGTTCTAAGTTAGGAGCATTCCAACTAAGTCAATGTATCTTTATCCTAAGTTCGCCGTCATTGTAGTTGTATCCTAAGTCATTGTAGGTTTATCCATCATTCAAAGTACTAAGTCGCTACGGGATAATTGAAACAACAAGATTGTCAAGTCACTCACAGGAGTAGGAGTAGCTGCCCGAAGTGGAGGTGGCGGTGAACTGAATTGTGGCGGCGAATGACCTATCGCCGCCCCCAAACTTTGCATGTACTGAAGCGCCTGCTCCAGTCTCAGGCGATCAGCCTCCTGCCTCCGCTGATACTCATGCTCCATCCTCTCTCGCTCGGCCTGCCACCTCGCCTCCATCTCCTGCTCCCGTGCTTTAAACTCTGCGTCCATCCGGACCTACAATATTTGATCCAAGGGTTAGAATACAAAGCAAGCATATGTAAAAATCAATGAACGTTGTGTAAAACATAAATAACCTGGAGTGCTTCCATCTGGGCCTATGTAGAGGTTGGCCGTGGGCGTATGGCCGGGCTTGAGTCGGTGCTCCTACCTCGAATATGCGGAAGTGTGGGAATACTGGCCGCATCGAGTGAGCTGTCGGCAAGATAGTAGCGGCCATGCTTCTTGCCTCCTCCCACCCTCATGACGACTTCTCCATCAATGGGCTCCGTGCTCGGATCGAACTCCGGCCCATGGACCTGCCGTGCCATCTCGGTGTAATCAGTCAGGTGGCTGTGGATGGACGGATTGCTATACACCTCTGGCGGGTCGTCCGGGTTGTAGGTGACATCGGACTTCGCCTTCCCCTTGTGGGCCAAAGCATATCCCTGGAGCTGGCTGCAAGGCAAGCCACCATGTGCCGCCGACTGCGAAAAAAAGCAAGATGATTAGTAATTATACAGAATTAAGCATTCGAATAAATAAATAAATTCACGTACCCAGGCAGTCCTGTACTGGGTGAGGTGACGATTGCCTTGATGGTGTGGTGCACCTGGCATCATCAAACGCCGCTCCCGGCAAGCATTGTGCATCTCCACCCAACCCTCCGCGCACCACTTGTCCACCATCATTTCCCAGCACATGACATTTGTGGCTAACCACCACGGAGGCACCTGCACGCGCGTCATCAAGTACATGGCATATAAGAAAATCAAATGGAGCGTACTGCATCTCAGAAATGTTGTATATTTACCGAAATGAATTCTTCCCGGGTCAGCCTCATGTTTCTTGCAACCTCTTTCTTGACCCGCTCTCCGTGTAATCCGCTGTATGTTATGATGGCCTGGATGCGCGCCTCATAATGCATATCCGCCACCAGCTTGTAACAGGCCGTGTTAGCCACCGCGACCGCCCTTGCAAGCGGTACTCCCTCCTCCAATCTGTAAAAATCCTGCACATATACGTGATGTCATTATTTCAATAAATGTCCGATGAATGTGATGTATTGAGAAATGTAGTGTGAGGAGGACTTACCCACAGTTCGTTCAACACCCGCTGCGCCTTGTTCGAAAATATCCGGCCTTCCCGATCGACTACATCGTCAGCGGCGATGTAGTGCTCCCACGACGACGCCGGCTGATCTTCGCCGGCAATCTGCATCACGCCAGGGAAGTGTAGCTTGCAGAGCAGCCCCAGAATGCCATTGGGAATGCGGTTGTGACCACGTGGACCGATACCTGGAGCGACGGTCATAAAGTTCCTGCACAAGTGATTAAGATAAATGATTAGCTCCAATTGTGATTTTTAACATATCAAAAGAAAAAATTAATAACATATAAAGTTAATTACCTTTTCCCGTCGGGTCGAATAATCGGCCGTCCCTCTGGAGGTATTGGTCGCTCCGGGAGCCTAGAGGGGCCTCGCAACCAGACACGAGGTATGGCGCCTGCCTCCGCCCCCTCGTGCTCCTCGTCCCCCTCCTGCTCCTCCGCCCCCTCCTGCTGCTCGTCCCCCTCCTGCTCCTCCGCCCCCTCCTGCTCCTCGTCCCCCTCCTGCTCCTCCGCCCCCTCCTGCTCCTCCTGCTCCTCCTCCTCCTCCTCACTAGGGCCGTGTGCCTCAGGCACCTCGTCCTCAGACGACGACGGGGAAGGTACAGGCGAGGGTGACCTCCTGCTCCTCCTGCTCCTCCCCCTCGTCCGTCGAGCCGTGCTGGAGTCCTCAACTGCTGCAAGCGCCGGTGAACTCGCTTGACCCTTCCCTTTTCCCTTCGCTCTCCCTCGAGTCGCCCGGGAGGATTCACCGCTCCCGCTACCTCTGCCGAGCACCTCCGAGAGCGACCTCATCATAGCTCTGCCGCCCCCCACCATCTTTGATCAATCACCTGCATTCGAAAAAAGTAATCCAATCAGTACATGTATTAGAAATTAATTATTACAACTAATAAATAAATTAGCACAACTAGTAACATAGCCAAAACATAGTATTACAGCTAGTAAATTAATTAGTACGAAACTTACATGTATTAGAAATACTCATCGTGATCGGGATTAGCTGGATCATATGTCTCATCATCGCTATCACGCGTGTCGTTACAATCAACACCATGCTCCAAAGGAGGTTCGTTGTCATCATCACTGTCATTGCCTAAATGTAATCGCTCAAGTAATTCTACGTCCTTCAAATTATGAACCTCATCCCCGGGATTAGCTGGATCATATGTCTCATCATCGCTATTACTTTCATTGTCAACTTCCATTCTGATGGCTTCGGTTAAGTCTATCTCAAATCTCCCTTCTAGCCCATCTTCTTGAAAGAACTCACCGGCATATGTGTTTGGGTCTATGTTGTAGTCTTCGTTGTTTGGGACAGGTAGTTTACCGTGTGGCGATACCTTGTACACAACATCCCAACCCTTGAGACGCTCGTCGGTTTGGCATGGGTAAGAGAGATAATAGACTTGTGTGGCCTGTTGAGCCACAATATAAACGTCATCTCCTTTGTACATGGACGACTGTTGAATCTCGACTAGACCAACATTCGGGATCCGTCTCACAGCTTGAGGATCAAACCAATGGCATTTGAGTACGACAGGTTTCAAGGGAATGGAACCATGAAACGTGAGTTCATATATTTCTTCGATTCTTCCATAGTACTCGAGCCCATCGTCTCCTGGGGTAAAAACTCCAGTATTTGTGGTTTTTCGATTGGGCCGACTCTGCTCATGCCTTGCTGTGTGAAAGCGATATCCATTCACGTCATAAGCGCCAAATGACTTGACCCTATAGGCACAGCCATTGGCAACCTGTCGCAACTCAGCACTCATAGACGTATCGTTTTGGGCCTGCAAGTTCAAGTTCAAGCAGGATAGTAATGTCGTATTATTCGTACATACGAGCAACTTGTAATGTGATACTACGAACGAGCTAAATTGGGCATTACCTTCTGTTTGAACCAACTTGCCAGACATGATCAGGGACATAGCCTCGAACAATCACCGGAAGAAGCCGCTCGATCCATATGTGGTAGTCATGACTCTTAAGCCCGTTGATTCGCATAGTAGACAAGTTCACTCCTCTACTCAGATTCGCTGCGTACCCATCAGGGAACATTAAGCCTTGGAACCATACTAGTACTTCCCTCCTTTGGGCCGGGGTCAGACAGAAATCGGCCTTAGGCTTTTTCCATCTCTTGCCATCTTTGGGAGGCGGAATGTCAAACTTTGGTCTATTGCATAACATAGCTTGATCCACTCTAGCCTTAACGTTATCCTTTGTCTTATCAGGAATGTCCATGATTGAACCCCAGGATGCCTCGGCGACATTCTTTTCGGTGTGCATCATATCAATGTTATGTGGAAGAAGAAGGTCTTGCATATATGGGAGCCTCCACAAACCACACTTTTGCGCCCAGGCATGTTGCTCGCCATATCCCACAAAACCACCACCTTGTTCATTGATCACGAGAGCGTCTAACTGAGCACGAACCTCGGCACCTGTCATAATGTGCGGTGGATGATCTTTAACTTCGACACCTTTCGTAAAGTTCTTCTTATCTCGTCTGAATGGATGCTCCAGAGGGAGGAATTGTCGATGTTTGTCGAAGGAAGAATACTTGCCACCCTTCCTCAACCAAATGAACCTCAGAGCTGCCTTGCATATTGGGCAAGGAAACTTCCCGTGGACACACCAGCCGAAGAATATCCCATACGCCGGCATGTCATGCAGGGAGTAATGGTACCAAACATACATTCTGAAGTTTGTCTTTGTAGCTCGGTCATATGTCCAAACCCCTTCATTCCAAGCATCGATCAAATCATCAATCAAAGGCTCCATGTAAATACTCATATTATTCCCCGGGTGTTCAGGAATTATCAACGACAAGAATATGTTCTGTCGTTGAAAGATAACGCCGGGGGGGAGATTGAGGGGGATAACAAACATGGGCCAACAAGTGTAAGAGGCAGCCGACATTCCATAAGGATTGAACCCATCTGTCGCTAGGGCAACACGTACATTACGAGCTTCATTAGCTTTATCACGATGAATCGCATCAAAATGGGTCCATGATTCATCATCAGATGGATGTACAAGCTTCTCTGGTTTGTACCGAGTTCCCTTTTTGTGCCATGTCATCTGTTTCGCAGATTCCTCGGTCATGTAAAGCCTTTGGATCCTCGGTATGAACGGAAGGTACCGTAGGATTTTCACGGGGACCGCGAGCTGCCTCTTCTGACCATCACCAGAATCTACCTCCACGAACCTAGAGGATTTACACTTTGGACAGTACTTTGCTTCCGCATGTTCTTTCCTAAATAAGATGCATCCATTGGGACAAACATGTATCATCTCATATGGCATCTTAAGTGCACGAAGAAGTTTTTGTGCCTCATACATGTTCTTTGGCAGAATGTGACCTTCCGGAAGCAGGCTGCCAAAAACTGTCATCATAACATCGAAGGCGTCTCGACTCAGAGCAAACTGGGACTTCACGGCCATTAGGCGCGCAATGGCATCTAATTGTGAAACCTTGGTATGCCCATGAAGGGGTTGCTGTGCTGCACCCAGCATGTCATAATACGCCTTCGCGGTTGGCTCTGGCTCATCCTCCCTACGTCCTTCATCAAAATGTGCTTCATGAAAGTCATCTAACATTTCTCCTACCCCGGCATCAGAATCATGTTCCTCAATGCGCTGTCTCACGACCTCGTCTCTCATACGACTGCCTTCACCATGGAAGGTCCACCGGGTATAGTCTCTCGTAAATCCGTAATTGCAAAGATGTTGTGTCATGCCTTCCTTTGTTTGTCGACGCGTGTTCCCGCATTTGCTGCAAGGACACCAAGTGGTCTTGCCTCCTTTAACCTTTGCAAATGCTCGATCCAAGAAAGACTCGGTCTTCTGAATCCAATCCACAGTCAAATCACCCCCACGTTTCCAGCCCGTGTACATCCAAGCACGTTCATCCATCTTCTATCACATCAGCGAGTAATGTAAAAGTCATTTGCATCTACACGATCTCTATATATAGTTTCTAATGGGTGAAGATAGGTCCTAATCCCACCCAAGGATGCGTAGCGGGGGTAGGTTTCCATGGTCTACTCCGATCTGAGACAGAATTTCGGCAGCACCTCCCCGCTGTTCTCCAAATACACGTACCAGCAGGGAGATTGTATATCCGGAGAACAACGGTGAAGTGCTGCCGAAATTATGTCCCAGATCAGAGTAGACCATGGAAACCTACCACCGCTATGCATCCTCGGGCTGTCCAAAAAACGTGGACAATTCGAAACAGATACGGCCATATATATGCACAGTACTGCATATTTCCAACCGTATCTCTTTCGAACGGGAGACGCCTAACTGGGTTACGTGATCTACGAACAAGATACGCGGGCGGGATCGTGGTTCTTACGGTGGGTCGACGGTGTAGGCGTGGCCGGCGTGGTGTGGACTCGCGAGTCTGGTCGGCTACGGCTCCGGCTCCTCGTCGAAGAGGTCGGCGGTGTAGACGTGGCAGGCGAAAAGGTTGCAATAGCCTCTCCTGCAAAATGTGATTTCATTTAGATATTGGGACATCCCCATTAACCGATTATTGGGAAATACTTATTGGGGAAATGCTGGAGATGCTCTTAATCTTATCTGATAAAAACCATATGGTGATATTGTTAACACCGGATTTTCGCACCTGACATGTTGGGTCAGATGATGACGTGGAGAGGTTGAGACTGCGAAGTGGACCCGTTGACTGGTCAAGGCCAAAGGTGACAGAGAGAAGGAAGCCGATGCTGAAGAAGATCTAATGAAGCAGGAGTCCGATCCGATGACGGGTTCGAGAGGAAAGACACGTCGGCTAAGGAAGAAGCGTATCAGATTCGGGACTATTTCCTTTTCAAGAAGGCGTATGAGAGTCCCGTTTTATCTTAATCTTAGTTTACCTTATTTAGTTAGTCTGGTCCGATCAGGACTCTCCATGACCAGGGTATAAATATGAACCCTCGTCCATTGTAAAGAACTATTCTCACAATCAATACAACCCGGCTTCACGCCAAAACCCTAGTAGTAGTTACCAACGAAGCTCATTGGTGGACGGGCTGCATCAGTTCTGATCTCCGGCTTACCAGTAAGTTAGTCAATTTATCGAACTAGTATAGGCTTTGAATTGAGGCGCATCGCCCTTTCTCGTTTATACTGTTCAACCGATTTATCTCTGATAATCAAGATTGATATAGATTCCCTACGTCGGAGCTAGATCAATATTGATTATTCAACAGATTATCGTTTATCGGACTACACTTTAAGCCTAGATTCCCTACGTCGGAGCTAGGTATCAAGATTAGTCTAGATTCCCTACGTCGGAGCTAGAGTAATCTTGGTTACTAAAGGTAGTCTTTGCGGTTTGTTGGAGTTGATAGATTGGTTTAGATCTACGCCATGTGAATCAATTCTACTTCTTCAACGGCTTTGAGCATTGGTCTTGGTCCGATTTAAGCAATATTTACCTTACAGCATCGTTCTATGTCCGATCCTGCCTTGCGGTTTAATCTAGTTGTTCTTTGAGTATTACACTGGTGTAGATTCCCTACGTCGGAGCTAGATCTTTGTAATACACTTAGATTAATCTTTGACTGTCATGCTTGGTCTAGATTCCCTACGTCGGAGCTAGATTCATCTTGATTAATTAAAGGAAACTTTGATTATGCCTTATTGCTATTTGAATGTTAAGTGTGGTGTAGATTCCCTACGTCGGAGCTGGATCTCGCTTAATTATTTGGTAGCATATCTTAGAATCAGAACGAATCTGTTAATGTTTTACCTGCTTATTTTGCTTAATCTGATCAACACCTGTGCGAGCATCTTGTTTAATTGACAGGTTGATGAATCGAGTCTGATTATCTAGCTATCTGATCTGATCATAGTTGGAGAAATCTAGATTCCCTACGTCGGAGCTATATTTCTCTGAAAAGGCTATAGTCCGATCGGCTGGTTAGATGGTCCGACAAGATGAGTCAAACTGGCAATTAGACAAGGTGGACAATGTATCGGCTTACACTGTGATTATTTAATATCTTGTTCCAAGACATAGCTGATCCATTATTTTACATATTGGCCTTGTTTTATGCTTTATTTCATTATTCAAAGGCTGATCTGTTATATCAATCAAGGTCCGATCCTGATTGGTCCGATTCTGAGGTCCGATTTGATGTCTGATTGAGTCCGATCACCCGGTCCGATTGACGTCATCAATGAGGTCCGATTTTGAGGTCCGATCGGTATCGGCCGATGCGTGTCTGATTGGGTCTTGGCTACAATTCGACGCTACTCCATCGTCTAAAATAGAGCCGGCACAATCATAGAGCAATTTAACTGTTTTATTCCCTTGTCAATTTCAGGTCAAATTGACTGGCACGCCGCGAACCTGAACTGGAGTGTAGACTGGCACTGGAGCGAAGCTGATCTCCCTAGTCTTCGTGTGCTGCACGCGGGGAATACGACCGCCGATTTTCCGCGTCAACACATTTTTGGCACGCCTGGTGGGACACGAGAAACAAAGTCCAAGATGTCGTCGTCTGATGCTGAACAAGAAACCGTAGCAAGACTTGCGGCTGAAAGAGAAGCTGCTGAGAAGGCCAAGAACGACAGAAACAAGACGTCTGAGGTGGCCATGCCTATTACAAAGGCCGATCTGTCCAAAGCTCAGTTGGATGCAGTTCAGGCTCAAATTGATGCATTTGAGAAGCTTTGTCTTGGCCAGTTTGGGCGTAATCGTTCAGGCCCTATACTCAAAGGTCCTCTCCCAGATCCAGAGTTGATCAAGAAGACAACCGATGCTCGGGAGTACCAAGTCAACATGACAGAGATGATTCACCAGGCTGTTCATCATGCAATGATCAATCAATCAGGCACTTTGGTGAATTCTTTGGACAATCTCATCAAGAAGGCGGTGGACGATGCTATTTGCTTGAAGGGTCCAGTGTTTATAGCAGATTCTGCAGGAGCATCAGGATCAGGAAGAGGCAAAGAAACTGCAGATAATACAATGACCGTTGCTCCACAAATGCCAATTGCTCCACCACCTCCTGTTGAACTGGCCAACGGTTTTCTGTTGATGGCCGATGGAACTATTGTCGGCCCACATGGTGAAAAGTATGCCAGGACTCTGAACGAAGGAGAAAAACAACCTGCTGCTGCAAGACTACGTACAGAGATTCCTTCACATCAGCGTATGGTTGGTGATTACAATAATTATGTGATGGATATAGCTGATGGAATGCCACCTGGAAATCAACAGTCCGATTGGTCGCAAAAAATAGCCGAGGTGATCCAAAATCAATTCGGCTTGAAGCCTAAAGATGAAGCGAGGTTGTATCGGCACCCGTACCCGTCTTATTTTGATGCAGTGCCACTTCCTCCACGTTACAGAGTGCCGGATTTCTCCAAATTCTCCGGGCAAGATGATATGACCACCATCGAACATGTGAGCCGATTCTTGGCTCAGTGTGGTGAGGCTGCTTCTGAGGAGGGACTCAGGCTCAGATTTTTCCCTCTGTCA
>QPGU01000078.1:33026-49780 GCA_004135705.1 Alloteropsis semialata | reverse complement strand
CAATAGTAAGATCCAAGGATGCAACTCCCTTGGCATTCATCGGTTCTCCTCCTCCAACGCCGCTGATCGTCATGCTTGTCTTGATGAGCTCGCTGTTCAAATCTCCCAACTTCTTGTACAAAGTGTATGGCATGAGGTTCACAATAGCACCACCGTCAACAAGCATCCTAGAAATCGGCTTTCCTTTAATGTGACCCTTCACATAAAGAGCTTTCAGATGATTATCCGATTCTAAGGGCCTCTGAAATACGGCATTCTTGGGAGCAAAGTCAACTTGAGCCATTCGTTCATCATCTCCGACAAAGCAATAGTCGGCGTTCAAGTAGATAACATTGATGTCCATGTCCGTCCTGCTGAGTGAAGGCTCAAAATCAACAGCTTCGTCCTCATTGCCCATCTGAGTATCTGTAATTGCAGTGGGCAGAATTGAAACTTTATCCGAAGACGAAAACGCATCGGCTATCGATTCCCTGGGCGACACCGGTCTGACCGGTTCCCCTTGACCGATCTGACCGGTTCCAGTTGCCAGAACTGGAACAGGAACGGGTAACCGGTCTGACCAGTCAGGGACACCGGTGTGACCGGTCTCGGCCACGTCAGCCGAAACTGCTGCAGATGGCTCGGCCTTTTCTGGTGTCTTGGCCTGAACATCTTGATCATCAGAACCATCCTTGGGACCCTGATCAGTAGGCAGAATCATCGGCTTAGCCTCATTGAACCACTCCTCCCGCTTCTTAGCCGATTCTTCCTCCCTTTGCTTCTGAGTGCGCAACCGTTGCAATCTCCTCTTCTAAGAATGAGTTAAGCCAAGAGGACACCACTTTGGCTGCGTATACTGAGGCAAAGGCACCTTCTTCACTTTTTTCACGGCCGATGTGCCAATAACATTGGGCCCATCTGCCATAGATGTGTCAACTGCCATGGAGCCAATTTGAATCATGCTTTTCACAACTGGCTTTGGAACCACAGGAGCAGGCTCTTCCTTTTTCTGCACGGGGCGATATTCCTGTCTGGCCGGCTCCTTGCCCGGCCTCCTCTGGTGACCGGTCTGACCGGTCGGCGGCACCGGTCTGACCGGTTGCTGCTGCGGCAGCACAGCCACCGGCCTCTGTGGGGCACCGGTCTGACCGGTTGGGGGCACCGGTCGGACCGGTCCGTGCTGCTGGGGCACGAACATCTGCCTTGGTTGAAATCCTGCAGGCCTAGGCTGTTGTTGATTCATTCTTGAATGCACAGGAGCTCCAGGCCGTGGTTGGTTAGGTGCAGGACAGTAAGGCACATACATAATCCCATCCCTCCAAATAGGCTGAGGAGGGGGAGGTGGAAACGGCCTCCATGGCCTAGAAGGACCAGCACCATGGGATGAGCTTGGACCCTGATTCCACTGTCCTCTTGGCGCCTTCATCGCACCAAAATTCCTTGGTGGCGAACTTGGTCTCTTTTTTGGTGGCCGATCTTGTTGAACGGCCGCATTATGCATATGCTTCGCCATGACTTGATCAAAGGTTGCCTTCGGCTTGAAAGTCTTCCCCTGATCTTTGTCCTGGTTCGTTTTCCAAGTTCCCACTTCAGGACGTTTAGGAACAAACATTCGGACCGGCCTCTGGGCCGGACCGGTCTGACCGGTCATGGCAACCGGTCTGACCGGTGCTCCCTGGGCAGCAGGAGCAACCGGCCTTTGATCCCACGCTTGAGAGCTTGATTCTCCACTAATTTCAGAATTCTTCACTGTAATAGTCAAGATCTTCTTTCCATCAGGAGCTTGCTTCAGCACAACCTCTCTCCCAAGCACTTTGTCAGTTTCCATCACCTTCCTCGGTTCACCAATCACAACATTCTTGTCTCCTGTCGTATCGGCATTGTCGGGCCGAACCAACATCTTGGCATCCTGAAGATCCATGGTGTTGACCATCATGTTGTTGACTGGAAACGGGCGCTTGTCCACTTGCATCTCACTCAAACTCAATCGTCCATCATTTAAAGCCGATTGAATCTGTCGACGAAAGAAATTACAATCATTAGTCGCATGAGAAAATGAGTTATGAAATTTACAATAAGCACGACGTTTTAACTCCTCAGTGACGGAATAGCAAAAGAACATTTGATATATCCATTCTTATGTAATTCATCAAAAATCTTATCACACTTGGATACATCAAAAGTAAATTTCATCTCCTCCTGCCGATTCCTATGAGTCGGCTTTAGAGATGTGCAAGTAAAAGCTTTATTAGATGCTGGCCATACAAATTCAGCAGCCAACACCTCATGAGATTCATCATCAGAGCTACAAGAATCACATTCTACATTATGCACACTAGCCCGATGAGTCCTATGACTTTCTTTTAGATCTTTGCTTCGGCTTTCAGCAGCCAAAGCTCTTTGATGCAATTGATTTACGCTATAGAATTCAGAATTCTCTAGTTTATCTTTAATGTGAGAGCGCAAACCATTGAAAGCCAAATCAGCAAGATCCTTTTCGGCAATAGTAACACCGAAGCAACGGTTTTTAGTATCACGGAAACGTTTAATATAATCATTAACAGTTTCATCCCGCGATTGCCTAACCGATGTGAGATGTGACAATTTAAGCTCATTACTGCCAGAAAAGAAATGATCATGAAATTTCTGCTCTAACTGTTCTCATGAAGTAATAGAATGAGGAGCTAATGATGCAAACCATGAGAAAGCTGTACCAGTTAGAGACAAAGAAAATAAGCGCATTTTTAAAGCCTCACTAGAGCCAGAATCGCCTAGTTGTGCCATGTATCGACTAATATGCTCAAAAGTGCTTTTAGTATCCTCCCCATTAAACTTAACAAAATCAGGAAGTCTAAATCCAGCAGGGAAAGGAACTAAATCAAAGCGAGGAACATAAGGCTTTTGGTACAACCTAGCCTTATCCCTTACATCTACTCCCAAATTCTCCTTAAGAGTAGTAGCCAAATCAAGTTTGTATTTAGAAAATATTTTATCTAAATACTCTAGTGAATTATCCTGAAAATTTGGCTGTTGGGTGTTTTGTACAGGAGTAGAAGGTAAATTCCCCGTTTCTGAACCACCAGGACCGGTCTGACCGGTTCTAGTGACCGGTCTGACTGGTTGGGGCAGCGCCAGCTGGCTGGCTGCACCCAACCCTCCAAGGCCGGTCTGACCGGTCACGGCGACCGGTCTGACCGGTTGATGCTGGCCAGGCTGGTTGGCCGACATCATCCCTTGCATTTGTTGGCCGTATCTTCCGAAAAGCTCGTAAGGTACAGGGCCTTGTGCAAATAATTGTTGTACTGCTGGGGGTACAGAATATCCATAATTTGGATTTTGTGGGGTGAAATTTGCAACTTCGTTACTAATTTGGCCTTGATTAACCGAATTAGGAAAAGTCACAAACGGTTGAGGTGCAGTAGGTCTAGAAACCATTGGATTGGATGGAGTAATAGATTGGCCCTCAAAATAATTCAACGGCATACCAAACGTAGGTTGTTCAATAGGTTTTGTTGCCGGTGCTTTAAAATCAGGCGCAATTGGAACTTTAGGAATCAAAAGATTGGGATCGGCGGCAGGTTGTTCAACCATGGGTTGTTTGCCTTCTGATTCTAATTTTTTGTTCATCATCCAGTTAACTAATTTAACATTATTCGCAACCATCATATCCTCCATGTACTTAAGAAAAGCTTCGTGAGAGTTTTCATCATCTTGTACCTGGGGATTGGTGATGAAGATGTAGCAGTTGCGTCTACCTCCTTGAACTTGGAGACCACGCCTTTGCGGTCCTTCTTGAAGTGCGAGAGGTAGTAGAGCCGATCTTCTTCTGCCTTCTTCTTCATGTACTCTTCAAGTCCTTGACGATCTTCGGCAGAAAGTTCATCGTCCTTTACGGTGACGATGTTCTCAAGATCCAATTCAGTGTTGGCACCCATCTAGATTGAATTAGATAGAACGGTTGCAAAAACCATATCTCCAATTCCCCAGCGGAGTCGCCAAAAGTATGTTGACGCAGAAATCGGTCAACACACGAGTGCGCTAGTTCGCGCGGGTCGCAAAGGACCAGATCGCAGCTGCCTCCGGGCTGACCGGTCAGACCGGTCAACGGCACCGGTCAGACCGGTGACCGCCGGCGAGCTACAGGGTAAACCCTAAAAGTGCTTCTCGGAAGGATCCATCAGGGAGAACGCCGCCAGGGGTGTTCTAGGGTCAGCAGGCCACCTAGAACGCCTTCAGACGTCACGGAGACGAAGGAAGAACAGCAGGTAGGGTTGGAAAAGCTAGGGTTTAGAGATGCAAAAAAGTAAAGGTAAAAGTAGTAAATTGTATAGATTCGATTGTTGTGTCTTCAATCGGCCGAATCCCTTTATATTTATAGGGAGGGTAGGTCTTGTCCCGCAAAGAAACCAAGTTACAACTCGTTACAATCTCGGAATCCAATTTTTAGAGTTCTAGTCGGATTACAACTCAGGTGACCGGTTTGACCGGTCCCCCGCACCGGTCTGACCGGTCCGGGCGTGTCCAGCACCTTGCGCCGTCTTCTGTCTTGCTCTTGCGTCGTCTTTTGTCTTGCTCTTGCGCCATCTTCTTCTTTGCAATCCTCCTAGTCTTCGTGCCAATTTTGGTTGTCAACACAAGGTCACGTCCTTGTCCGTGGTGTGCGCCAAGAGGTAGTGCGCCGGCGGGTGGAGACGAAGGGCTTCGAGCACCACGGCCTCCACGAATGGCCTCCGCCGGTGCTGCTCACCGGAGCTCATCATGTGGTCACCGCTGCAGGCTCGCCTGCTAGCGACGTCGTCATGAAGCTTTTGCTGGATATCCTGTAGGAAGATTCATGCATGATCTCGTAAGCTTGCTTGTCATGGTCAGTGATAGCCATTTTTGTGCTTTGAAGGAATGGTACGTACCTGGTGGAGCACAAGGCGTGCCATGATCCACTCGAGTGCTGTGGTGGCGGTCTTCACCGAGGCGTTCATGTACTCCCAGCACAGGCTCACTATCTCATCTTCTCCGAGTCCGAGCCCTAGAAGGGTATCCACGTAGCATCGAGGCTCTGCCGCCGCCGCGTCGGGTTCGGACACAACACTTCTCTCCTCTCGCCTTCTTCGGCAAGCACTGATGATGCCGGTGACCATGGCATGGTGCCTCCTTTGGGCGCTCAAGAGCTTCCTCCACCTGGGAAAGTAGCATACGACCTGGAGGAACACGGGCATGAGGTGGAACGCGTCCAGCTCGACGATGAGCGATATGATCTCGGCGTGGAGGCCTCGCAGACGCCGGAGCACGTCCTCGTCGACTCCTTCGCCGAAGCAGAGCGCGGCGAAGAAGCCGAACACGGCATGCCGGAACATCCCCGACGGGGCGACCACGCCGCCGCCCCCGTCCTCCCCTGCGGCCGCTGACTCGAGGTTCTTGACGAGCCTATCGACCGACGACCGGAGCGCGCCGGCGACACGCGCCGCGGCGAGGTGAGAGCTGAGATTGCGGCGGAGGAGGCCCCAGCGGCTGCCGTAGGTGGCGCTGTTGACACCATGGCTGTTGAGTCCAGAGTACCACGACGCTGGGCGGTGCGCGAAGGTGGCGCCCATGTGGACGAGGGCGCGGTGCGCGATGTCATGGCGGGCGATGAAGATGGCCAGCTTGCTGCTGACCCAGAGAGACACGACTGGGCCATGGGCGACGTGGAGGCGCCCAAGAAGCTCGTCGAGGGAGGCGATGGTAGGTGAGAGACGGAAGAGATTGCCTACAAGCGGGAGATGTGGCCATGGCACAGGAGGGAGCGAGTTTCCATTGTAGTATGAATTAAGACTCTTGGAGATGGTTACGAGTAGCAGGAGAGGTAGGATGATGCTGGAGAGGAGTAGGAACATTGCCAATCGGTGAGAGAAGGGCCCGTGAGAGAGATGAGTCTGAGTGAATTTGTTGCTACCTGTTGGCATCTGCGTATCTTTGCGACCCCTACCTTTTATAAGGTACAATCCTTTAAGAACTACCAAGAAGATGCTATGTCATTATGTTTTACAACCTCGTGGAGATTTTAGGACCATGAAACCAGGTCAGATAGGATTTATGCACCCCACCACACGTACAATATGTAACAAGTTTAACAACAACAATGAAGTTATCACCGTACCTTGGTTTGTCTCAGCCCATGGTTCCCATCTTTTATACACTAGCAGAGAAACCAACTTTGGTTCGAGACCTTTAGTCCCGGTACCAATTGGGCCCGGGACTAAAGGGAGCATGTTGATACTTTAGTTAATTCATATTTATACTTTAGTTAATTAGTTAGTTCATATTTATACATTAGTTAATTCATATTGATACTTTAGTTCTTTATCCTAATTTACAGTTATACTTTAGTTATTTATAATTTGCTAGTTATTTTATTTACTTTATTATAATTTGTTAGTGATTAGTGAATTAGGATAGTAATTTTTATTTATTGCTTAGTGAAATAGGATGGTAATTTTTATTTATTGCTTAGTGAATTAGGATGGTAATTTTCATTTATTTCAAAAATAAACTTACTATTTGTACTACTTATAAAAATTTGCCTAAACTTGCAGATGGACCGGCAATGGATGTATAATGCCGACAGACGTTCAAGTGACTTCTTTCAAGGCATGCATCATTTTCTAGATGTGGTAGAGCAAAACAAGAAAAACGGTTTCATGAGTTGCCCCTGCGGGGTCTGCAAGAACCAGAAGGAGCACAGTTCAAGAAAGGTCATTCACAGCCACTTGATTAGACACGGTTTCATGCCTGGCTACAGTTGTTGGACCAGCCACGAAGAAAGAGGTGTTATAATGGAAGACGGTGAAGATGAGATTGATGACAACATTCTCGGATTTGCTGTATATCGTGCCTTTGCTGATACCACAATGGGTGATGCTGACGAAGAGGATGGAGAAGATGCGCCTGCAGATGATCTCGGTCAGATGTTGCAATGCAAAGGACACAAGCGAAACTGAGAGGGAGAGGTTGAAGTTCCAGCGCATGTTAGAGGACTATCGCAAACCTTTGTACCCGGGTTGCGAAGAGGACTCAAAAAACTCAGGAGCACACTGGATTTGCTGCAATGGAAGGCCAAAAATGGTGTATCGGACAAGGGCTTTGGTGAGTTACTAAAAATAGTGAAGAAGATGCTTTCTAAGGACAACGAATTGCCCTCGACAAATACAAAGCAAAAAAGCTCGTTTTGCCCACTGGGGTTGGAGGTGCAGAAGATACACGCATGTTCGAATGACTGCATCCTGTATCATGGTCCCGAGTACGAGAAAATGGACGCGTGTCCGGTTTGTGGCGCCTTGCGGTACAAGATCAGAAAAGATGACCCTGGTGATGTAGAGGGAGAGCCTATCAAAAAGAGAGTTCCTTCCAAGGTCATGTGGTATTCAACATAAGGTTTGCTTTGAGTACGGATGGCATGAATCCTTTTGGTAAAATGAGTAGTAGCCATAGCACTTGGCCCGTGACTTTGTGTATGTACAATCTTCCTCCATGGCTCTACATGAAGAGGAAATTCATGATGATGCTTGTCCTTATACAAGGCCCAAAGCAACCGGGCAACAACATTGACGTGTATCTCAAGCCATTGGTTGAGGAACTTTTACAGCTGTGGGGCGAAAACGGTGTACATATGTGGGATGAGCATAAACAAGAGGAATTTGACCTACGAGCATTACTGTTTGTAACCGTCAATGACTGGCCGGCTCTTAGTAACCTATCAGGACAGACAAACAAGGGATATAGGGCATGAACACATTGTTTATATAATACTTAAAGCATTTATTTGAAACATTGTCGCAAGGTTGTGTACATGGGCCATCGTCGATGGCTTCCTCTAAACCATCCGCTAAGAAAGAAGGGCAAGCATTTCAAAGGGGAGGCAGATCGTCGTCCCAAGCCTACGCATCGTGATGGAAAGTACATATTTGCTATGGTAAAAGATCTAAAAGTTGTTTTTGGAAAGGGGCCAGGTAGCATTGCTGTTCCAAATGATAGTAATGGGATGGCACCCATGTTTAAGAAGATGAGTATATTTTGGGAGCTACCATATTGGGAAGTCTTAGAGGTCCACAACGCAATTAACGTCATGCACCTGACGAAGAATCTTTGCGTCAACTTGATAGCCTTTCTAGACACCTATGGTAAGTCAAAAGATACACTGGAATCACGCCAGGATCTGCAAAATATGGAAGAACGACATGTACTACATCCAGAAGAGAGGGACAATGGGCGAAATTATTTGAGTCTTGCCAGCTTCACTCTTAGCAAAGAAGAAAAGGAAAGCATGTTGGAATGCCTCAATAATATCAAGGTGCCCTCCGGATACTCTTCGAACATTAAGGGAATAATGAATATGCCAGAGAAGAAATTTACAAACCTGAAGTCTCACGACTGCCACGTGCTCATGACACAGCTGCTTCCAGTGGCATTGAGGGGAGTTCTGCCAGAGAATCTACGATTAGCTATCGTAAAGCTATGTGCATTCCTCAACACAATTTCTTAGAAGGTAATCGATCCAGACAATCTACTGAAGTTGCATGTTAATGTGGCCCAATGCCTGGTGAGGTTCGAGTTGGTATTTCCACTGTCGTTCTTCAACATTATCACACATCTACTAGTTCATCTTGTCAAAGAGATTGAAATGTTGGGTTCTATCTTCTTGCATAATATGTTCCCTTTTGAGAGGCTGGTGGGAGTACTAAAGAAATATGTTTGTAGCCATGCTCGACCAGAAGGATGCATATCAAAGGGCTACGAAACAGAGGAGGTCATCGAGTTTTGTGTTGACTTCATCGACGATCTCAAACCGATTGGTGTCCCTGAATCACGACATGAGGGGAGACTCGGTGGAAAGGGAACAATAGGAAAGAAGGTTATTGCTACTTGAGATGATGATTCTTTCAACATAGCACACTAAACTGTTCTACAACAATCATCTTTGGTTAGTCCTTATATAGATGAACACAAGGAGCTTTTACACACTGAATTCTCGGGGAAGTCTGAGGCCTGGATTACATGTAAACACATTGATACTTTCGCCGGTTGGTTGCGAAAACATCCAATGCACAATATGGACATACATGAATAGCTAGCATGGTTGGCCAGGGGTCCCTCCTTTACAGTCTTGACATTCCAAGGGTATGAGATTAATGGGAATACATACTACACGGTATCCCAAGATAAAAAGAGCACCAACCAAAATAGTGGCGTCCGTGTAGATGCCCTAGACAGCGATGGTAACAAGGACACATATTATGGTTACATAGAGGAGATATGGGAACTGGACTATGGCCCGTTATTGAAAGTGCCGCTGTTTCGGTGCAAATGGGTGAAGCTCAGTGGAGGAGGGGTGTTAAAAGACAATTATGGAATAACAACAGTGGACCTCAATAACCTTGGTTACAGAGACGAACCATTCATCCTAGCCAACGATGTGGCTCAGGTTTTCTATGTGAAGGACATGTCTAGTAAACCGAAGAAGCAAACAGACAAGTCAAATGATGAGCCCAGGTGACACATAGTCCTTTCTAGAAAAAGAAACATCGTCGACATCGAGGGCAAAACAGACATGTCGGAAGATTATGATAAGTTTGACGAGATTCCTCCATTTGCCGTGAATGTTGACCCAAGCATTCTATTAGCTAAAGAGGATGCTCCTTACGCACATAGTGATCATAAGCAAGGCACATTCGTGAAAAAGAAGACTATTGCCGTTCTAGATCATGATGTTTAATGTATTGTTTTAACCATTATTTAAGATATTGACCAAGCACTCTTATATTACTAATTTATGCTTATGTGATGGAGTTGTATTCAAATTGTTCTCAACCCACATGTTCATATATATTAGCACAACTAGCTAGTAAATTAACTAAAGAACTAATTGAAATATATATTTTTTGGCTGTAAATGAAATAAGAAACAAATTGAAACAAAAAACAAATTGAAAAATAATTGGGCTTTTAGTCCCGGTTGGAGGCTACAACCGGGACTAAAAGCATGTTTTAGCCCCGGTTAAGGCCACGAACCGGAACTAAAGGTGTCGGTGCCCGACCTTTAGCCTCGGTTGGAACCTTAAACCGGGACTAAAAGCCTCTCTCCTTTATAAAATGGCTGGCCGGCCGCGACTGACACTCGGGCGAGCAGAGCAACTCTGTCTTTGTTGTTCATTCTCCGGCCGAGGGAGCGAGGTGTGCTCCTGATTTTATTTTAAAATTTCAATGCACCGAATTTTTTACGGTTAGTATTTCTTCTTCATTCTCTAGTCTTTCCTAGTTAGTATTTTTTTGTTCATTTCTTTGTACGTAGAGAAATTTGAGTTAGTATCCCTAGTTAGAAATTTCTAGCATAATATTGAGTTATGAATTTGTGTGTAGTTTGCATTGATTGATGTTGATGAGCTGAAGATATTGCTTAGATTTTAGTTATTTAATTTTTAGTTTTGTTTTTCTATTCAGTATATAGTTTTTTTGTGAGTAATATATAGATTTTAGTGATTTATTCATAATAATTAAAGAAAATCACTTTGAGCTCTTAATTAGTTAGAACAATGCCGAGGAGACAGGGAGATGACACTAGAAGAGACAGTTCATGGTGTTATCCTATGGGAGAAGCGTTACATTGTCTTAACTCCTGAGGGGCCTTCATCGTCACCCCAAAGCTCAAGGCCATCTCCGCCGCCTCTAGCTCTGCAGTCCCCGCCACAGCAATATTTGCCTGTTCTCCCTGAACAAAGATCTCCATCACCTACAACTCAAAAATCTTCGTCGCCTCCAGCTAAGCAATCTCCGCCGCCTGCACCTCCGCCGGCAAAGAAAGCTAAGCAACAGAAAGCCAAGGCACCAACAAAGCCACCTACAAAGAAGCCAGCAAAGCAGCCAAAGCAAGCCAAGGAACCTGCCAAGCTACCATGGGAAAAATCTGATGAGGAGTGCAAGCAGCATAGTCTGGATAAGGTTAAAGAGTTCTTCAAAAAGAAGGAGCCCGAGAAAAAAGAAGTAGTTGATTTTGCTAAGTCTGCTATTTTTATTGGCATGTCTAAAGAAACTAAGAAGAAAGTGTTGTCAGACTATGACCGCTCTATTAAGAAATCGTATGAGAAGAATAAAAGGGAGGAGAAGGAGCAACGGAGGCAACAGAGCCAAGAGACTACCGAGAGCCAAAAGAGTGTCAAGCAACAAAGGAAGGGAAAGGTTGTTGCTCAGCTCGGTGAGCAGGAGAGGCAAACAATTGATCCACTCATAGTGAATGATGGACTTGGACCGGTCGACCTGCTTGAGTTTTGCAAAGGGGCAGGATTGACGCCCTCGCAAATGTTGAATGAGAATGTGTAACACCCCGTCCTCCAACACCGCACAGCGCCGCCCTTCCGTAGGAGCTCGCCCGCTTACACATAGCACCTTGCTTATATTTTCGTCCTCGCTTCGTGTAAAAGGGTTAACCCGAAGGTGCTATGGCTGGAGGACAAAGGCTTATAAGCTGGTTTGTTGGCGGCACTTAAGCGCACCAATTACGAACCGCAAGCGCACGGATCGGTTGTAGCTTTTCCCTTAGAGTATCCCCCAAGGTTTTATCAATCCGTGGAACAAGTGGATTGCTACGCTTAACTAAGCACTAATCTCATTGATTGAAAGATCTTTATCGAATGATGGTCTTTATCGAATGATGGTGTGTATGAGTAAAGAACTTAATCTAATCTAAGTCAAAGAGAACAACGTAGAGAGCAATGATATGGAGAGAACAAGATATGTAGAATGCTTGTCCAAGGGATCTAGTATCACTTAAAGATGCAACCACCGAGCAAGAACGAACCGATCTAATCTTTCAAAGGTAAAGGTGCACCAAACTCAACCTTTTCCCTCCCACGTACTTTCACTACACGAGGATAATCTGTGATCGAGCAACAAGAGCACAAGATTGTCGATGTATTCTAGGTATGCAAGACTATGAGCGATGCATCCCCAAAGCAAAGTCATCTGACTATTAGATTAAAAGCACCAATGACAAGAATATGATAGCAAAGATCCAAAAAAATGGTTCGGCGATTACAACTTAAGATCTCCCTTCAACGTCAAGGACAAACAAGGACTTTACCCCATAATATTACACATTGTAGCGCCGAACATGGTGTAGAATCCTCCGAAGTAGATGTAGACCGACGGGGAAGACGATCCAGAGGAGGGGAATCCCTACACCATGGCGGCTAGGTGGTGTTCTTCCTCCTCTCGAGCTCCGCCTTGCTTGCTCCCTTGTAGATCCAATCTCCTCCTTGTTCTTGATCTTGTGGTGGTGCTGGAGGGACCTTGTTAGGGTTTCCCGGCGTCGCCCCTCTCTCCGAATGTGGCTCTCTCTCTTTGTTGATTCTCCAGAATAATGGGTGCTTGATGTGGTCGACCTCGGGGGCTTTTATAGGCAGCTCTAGCGCTTGGCGGCGGGCATCCGACTAGGGTTTCGCACCAACTTCGCGTGCTCAAGAAAGATGGGGGCATTTGGGCCCAAAAATGGGCTAGGCCGACCGGCCCCATAGGCCCTAGGCTGGCCGGACTAGGCCCTTTTTGGCCCCTCTCACCTCTCTTTTGCGTAGGTCCTCCTCCGCGATGCTTGTTCATGTGTGCACTTTGGTCCATGTCCAACCACTCCAAATATGTCGTAATTCCTGTCATATCACAACATACTCCAAAATACAACACATATTCGAAAACGGGGTTATTCTTGTGCCAAGTGGTGGGTTAGTATATGAATTAGTCCGAAAACACCGCTTAAATGACACCAAAAGTGTGACAATAATGAGCGCCAACATGGTTCCACCCTTGCTCAATTAGCAATGTGGTACTAAACATGTGCACCTGCACTCATGGGCCACAACTGGGCCATATCCAAATTGGGCCGGGTGTCACAGAATGAGACCCCAAAGGCTATACCAAGGTGGTCATTTTAGCTTGGCTTACCTCTAGTTGATCCCGATACATACGACACGCAGTCAACAAAAATGTACAGCTTACATGAATGGTACCTTAAGGCGTCGGCCGAAGGCCAGAGAATGGTGGGATTGAAGATTAGAGATGATGACTACTTTCGTGGCGATAATGTTATGTATCTGGAATTCTCAGAAATATACCAGATATACCATAGGGATGCCCTTGACGTGTCTCTCCTCAATTGCTGGGTGCTATAAGTGCTTCATTTATTTCTATATTTAACGTCTCCTATATATTATCAACCATATTATTAAATATTTCTTTTTTTAAATTGTATCATGTAGAATGAAGATTGAAGTATGCAGGAAAAACTCATACTTCCACTTGGGCTTCATCGACCCAAAAATTGTAAACCAGTATATGTTAGAAAATCATTATGAAGACACAATGAACAACATTGAAAAATTCTTACGTGTACAACATTACAAGACAATGATTCTATTTTCTTACAACTTTGGGTGAGTACTTTTACTGTCTTGTGCATCTTTCAGTTTTCTACCTAACATAATTTTTATTTCAATTGACGTGACCCTTGGTACAAAACTTGCATGTAAATAGGTGCCATTGGATATTATTTATTATACAACCAGACATAAGCTTGTTGACCTTCATGGACTCATTGAGGGGACCACGGGACGCGTACCAACCAATGATTGACCTCCTTCAAAAGCAATTTCCGTCCTCGCACTATTATTCCTCTTTAGATCAGCCGAGAATTTCATTTATTTCATATGGTGTGCGCAGGTGTTGGAAAAAGTTTCGTGCAGAGCACAAAGGTCCATTCAAGGAACAACTTGGTATCAAGGGAGACTTTCTGGTAAATACTACTATACACAGACACACATCTCGTTTTGTTTGTTTCATTATCGTGAATATGCATGTAATGACTTGACCATTTCTCCTATAAAGTGTTATAGGAAGAATGAAAGCACCAATTTATGTGGATATTATGTCTGTGAGTTCATGCACACTCTTGTAGGGCATAGGACGATCTGCAGTAATTGGAAACTGACGGTATGTTCTATTTCCATTGATATCTATATGTATGTATGTATGTATGTATGTATGTATGTATGTATGTATGTATGTATGTATGTATGTATGTATGTATGTATGTATGTATGTATGTATGTATGTATGTATGTATGTATGTATGTATGTATGTATGTATGTATGCATGTGAGTCATAATAATATTATTTATATTTTTCTATTAACCACATCCTCAGATGATGCATATGAAAGATGAGATCTTACCTGTCGTGGCGATTCAAGAGGCACTCTGCGGATTTACAATCGATGAGGTCGTGAGCCAGACAGGGGCGTTCTGGTGGAATGGACACGAGGTCGATAGAAGGAGCAAATATTAGGTATTTTGTAAATATACATATATATGCTCCTTTGAAATCTTGGTATAAATATTAATATTTGCCTTTCAAAACTTGTTGTAATTAAATATATATGTAAGTTTAATATTATTAGCATATATATTAATATCAGTATTAATAGTTTAATGCATTAGTGATGTATAACTAACATGTATATGGACATATATGTATATTATTATACAGGTATAATACGTATCTCTGTATAAAAGAAACCAGAAAAGAAAAAGAAAAAGAAAAATAGAAAAGAAAAAAAAGTCCCTTTAGTCCCGGGTGGTAACACCAACCGGGACTAGAGGGGCTCCTCCCTCCGCGCCGCGTGGAGCCCTTTTAGTCCCGGTTGGTGTTACAGGGGCCTTTTAGTCCCAGGTAAGTGCCTGGGCCTTTAGTCCCAGCGCCGTAGTCCCGGTTGCGGAACCGGGATTAAAGCCGGTTCCACACCGGGACTAAAGGCCGTTTTTCTGCTAGTGATATATTATATATGCAACTAGTGTACCGATTGATATACGGCTCAGGGGAGCATGTATATTTTCATGAATAGATTCCCTTGTTGCTACTAGAATTTATATATATTATTTTTTAATGCCATAGAAATTCCTTGCTTCCCTTTAGTGCCACTATTCTAAATTTGCATTCCTTTATTTCCACCTTCCGTTAAATCTTGTTAATTAATTTCCATTAAGATGGTACTCGCTGTCGACCCGTTGTTCCCAGTGTCATTGTTCACGAGCTGGGGCGTCTACCGTATGGAGCTTGGCACAGCCCCGGTCTTCGTTCCTTCGGGACAGCTTCACAGACTGATCCACTAACCCCGATGACACTCTCGGAGCGCTGCGTTGGCGCAACAAGAATAGACGTTTGGCTTGGGCTAGGACATCGGCACCGTGACCCTCGTGCTCACACGCCAGGAGACGCACGACCAAGTCGACCCAGCCATCAACGAGTTGGACTCCACCGCGGTGGTCGTTATCGCGGTGATCATGATAGCGGTGCACGTGCTTAACGCGGTGATCATGACAGCGGTGCACGTGCTTGTCATGGTCACCGAGCGTTGGGAATGACCACGCTAACGCAACAGGTCAGTGCCGGTGGAAGTAACTAATTTTAGCAAGATCTGAAAATCACCCCAAGATATCAATCTACTCACGAATGACAACATATGCATCACACATATATGAAGGAACAATCACAGCAGCAGCACATCAACCAAAATACACCAAATTTAACGTGGAAATCCCCCAAATCGGGGAAAAACCATGGAACCAAGCCAGCCAAATCTTTTTTCACTATATGCTTGTGGGATTACAACAAACTTCTCATTAGATAGCACTAGAGGCTCTCATATATCAAGATTTCTCATCTTGGACAATAACATCAAGATTTTGGGACACGGAGTTGAGATACAGAAGGACTTCACCAAGAGTGGTGGGGCAACAGATTAGAGACCTTCTTCTCCCTCTCTTCTATCTTCTCCTTGTGGTGGCTCTGTTCTTAATTTTCGTGGATTTTCTTCACTCTATTTCCAGAAGCTTCTTATTTTTAATCCTGGAAAGCTGCACATATTGTGCTAAATGTACCCAAGGTTGGTCCACACTTAGGCTATCTCCCTTATATTTGGGGCTTCTCGATAGGAGTTTAATTACTCTCCTCACTACCCACATAACGAGGAGGATTTCCCAACATATATCCCCTCCAACTCATGAGGGGGACCATCATGCCCACTACCTCACTGCACACTTGCAACTTCTCTTTTGGTAGAATTTTTGTCATTATATCCGCACCATTCAGATTAGTATGGATTTTCTCAAGCTGTAACAACTTGGAATTCATTATTTCTTGAATTCAATGGTACCACACCTCAATATCCTTATCTGAAAATGACGGCGTGAATTCTTGGTAAGATGAATGACACTTTGGTTGTCACAAAACAGATTGTACTTCTCTTGCTTATGGCCCAACTCTTGCAACAAGTTTCTCATCCACGACACTTCCTTGCAAGCTTTAGTTGCTGCTATATATTCAGCTTCTATTGTTGATAAATAAATGCATTTCTGCAGCCTTGATTGCTGTGACACTGCTCCCTCTGCAAAATGTCACCAAATATCCCGATGTGGACTTCCTTGAGTCCTATTTTCAGCATAACCTGCATCTGTATAACCCTGCAATACAGGTTCACCATTTCCAAAACATTAGCACAACTTAGAAGTGCCTCTGAGATATCCGAGAATCCATTTTACTGCATCCCAATGTGCTTATCCTGGATTGATCATGAACCGGCTGTCAACTCCAACTACATAGGCAATATCAGGCCTAGTGCAAACCATGGCATGCAACATACTGTCCAGAGCAGATTGGTAAGGTACTTTCATTATCATTTCTTTCTTCTCTTGCTTGTGAGACAT
>QPGU01000078.1:16247-29648 GCA_004135705.1 Alloteropsis semialata | reverse complement strand
GTGGTATGTTTTCATCTGACCACATTGTAGAAAGGGTGATATTGTTGGAGTACTTGGGTATTGCCAGTAGTGAGTATTGCCCGACCAAGTATCATTCCAAAATCTGACTTGGGTTCCATCTTTGATATCAAAGGAATCCTATGTAAAAAAAGCTCATCTTTCACTTTCATAAGACCAGCCCAGAAGTGAGAATGTACCACTGGAGCCACATAATGTTGATAGGAAATTCTGAAGCCAATGAGCTCTTCTTTTTTTTTAAAAAAAAGGCAACTGCGGTTGTTGTTGCGCTATAAATTAAAATCAGATCTACCAGAGGACAATGAGGGAAAATGATGGCCTAAATATGTTACAGGTGTTAATGGGGCCGGCTAGAGTGTATGAACAAGAATGAGGATTGAAAAGTCATGTGGCTATGCCAGATTTTAGGGATTCGTCCCCGTATTGTCACACCCGATTTTGAGGACAAAACTGAATGCATAGCATATGTGTGCTAGGATCCGTTCTCACACATATGTTGACGTCATCAGTGAAAATATCATAAGACAGTGAGTACATAACTTTTATTACACTCAGCGATAATAGACACGAAGGTCTTAATCGTTCATCGACAACTTAACACGTAAAAAGCTTCACGACTTCTCCCACAGGCTTGACTGGTTGACGCAAAGCCTCAGAACTCCTCGAAGTCACTGAAGTACTCCATGTCCTCATTTTCTTCTGAACAGCAGTTTTAGCAAGGGTGAGTACACTTATGGTTGGTACTCAGCAAGCGAGGAAAAATGCAAGGCCATCAAGAGAGGTTTAAAGGCTTACAGCGGTTAGCATTTTTAGTTGGTCATATTTTATTAGCGAGCACCTATTTACTAGGTATAAGTTTATACCAACCCAATTAAGCAAGAGAGAACCCACAAATTATCCAAAAACCAAGGAACCACAATTTAATATCATATTTAAGTTCAATTATCATGTGAGGGTCCAAGCCGCTCTTAACCGTGAGCACGGCTGATATATCAGTTTGACACTCTGCAGAGGTTGTACACTTTACCCACAGCTCGTGTTCCCCATGTTGCCCGGGTTTGCAAGGCCCTTAAACACTTCCGAGGTGAGTGGCTAGGGGTTCACTACGAAGCCTTTACAAAGACTCAAAGCTAAACTAGCAGCCCGCTAGAGTTTCGGCCGCGGTGAGGTCCATAACCCTCCCTAATGAGGCCGTACCTTAGCAAAGGCTACTCCTCCAAGAGGACCGGGCTATGACCCCTTCACCGTCCCCCTCCTTGCCCTTTCGGTAAGGCCACTAGTCAACCCCAAGTCTAATTAATCAGCTAAGATTAGAGCCATATAACACTGTGGTTGCACTGTTTTCTTGGGTGGTTCTCCATGTTCCATTTAATTAGGATAATCTTGTAATTAACCATGTATAACAACAATTAAAGCCATGTTTATCATATTCAAAAGTTTGATATTACCATCCCAAGATTAAGCAACTAAGCATTTCTACCCATCAAGGATTATTAAACCCGGTGTATCAAGGTTGAGGGAATAAAATCTAGGTATATCCTATGAATAGGCATCCCATCAAATTAATGCAATACATAAAAGTAAATGTGATTAAAATGCTATTACTGGGTTGAGAATATGAAGAAGGAGGCCACTTGCCTTCCTCTACAAACTGCTGTTCTTCTTCGATCTGCTGCTCCTGGCCTTCCTTGAACGGGACGTCTACACGATCACACACAAGCATACAACAAAATAAATAAAACAGTACAACATTCAGTACCAAAAGCATAAAACAAACACCTAGAACTAAAGGTTACACAGAGACGATCGCGTGAACGCGAAAATCGCCCAAAACGGATTTAAAACGGCGAAGATACACTAATTACAAGGTTCAGGGACTAATATGCAAATAAACCTATGTTTTCTGGTTGTTTTGTAATAAAATCGAGGACTAAAACATAAATACACATAAGAACTCAGGGTTTAACTAGCAAAAAGACCATTGTGGACGGCGGGTTATATTATATGAAAGAGCAGGGGTCTAAACAGAAGATGTAAGGGCATGGATATAAATATTTTGTATAGGAGGTGGACTGCGGGTTGATTTGTCGAAAGTGCAGGGGCTCTTTTGCAAAATAGTCAAGTTGACCGGTATCTGGTTATTTTCACTTCGGTTGGATCTAATCTAAGCCGTTGGTTTGAAAACGGATGGTGGATGTGGGGAGGACGGCGGCCGGCGGTGAACAGGAGGCGGCGGCGGCCATGGAGGCGGTGGGGCTCGCCGGTGAGGGCTCTGCTCGGCGCGAGAAGGCCCTAGGAGCGAAGGGAAGCACACTGGGAGTGAGAGGAGAACACAGGGAGCTCACCAAGGGGCTTCACGTCGTCGGGGAAGCACCGGAGAGGGGGCCGACGGCGAGAGGGCGGACGGCGAGTTCCGGCGAGCTCGAGGGAGGGCTTTGGCGAGTGGATTTCGAACGGGAATGGGACGGGGAGGTTCGGGGGGAGGCGCTGCGGCTTATATAGGGCCAAGGGAGGAGCGGGAGGGGCACGGGCGCGAGGAGATAGGTGGCCGGCCATTGAAGGCATGGTGGAGGCCTCGGTGGGGCGGATGCGGCCGTTCGGGGACGGGGAAGAGGAAGCGAGGGGGTTGAGTGCGCCACTTGGCAGTGATGACGAGCGCTGGTGGGATGGGGAGGCGAGCGGGCGAGGGAGGAGACCGGGCGGCGAGCTCGGGCGCCATGGGGCTGCTCGGTTGGGGAGGAAAGAGCCGGTGAGAGGTGGGTGAAGGGTATGACAGGTGGGCCCCACCTGTCATTGAGTGAGAGAGGGAGGGGTTTTGGTGGGCCGGCTGGGCTGCTTTAGTGGGCCGAAAGCGAAAGAGTTGACGGTTTGGGCCGAAAAGGAAGGGGAGAAAAGGAATAAGGCTTTTGGATTTATTTGAGGATTTGAAGTTTGGATTGAATAGGAACTTGAACTTTGGATAGGATTTTGGATTTCAAACCCAAACTCAAACTAATCACAAATGCAAACGGCATGAATGCAAACAAACACTTATTGATTCTAAAATTAATTCGAGTACATTTGAATAATTAAGGCCAATGTTTTAATTAAACAAAAAAATTATTTAAGCCCTAAAAGAAAAACACAAGGGTTGATTACAATTTATGTGATGGAATTTTGGGTGTTACAAATCCTACCCCCTTAAAGAGAATCTCGAGCTCGAGATTCAGGAAGATTGGAAAACAACTGAGGGAACTCTGCATAAAGCTCATCTTCTCTTTCCCAAGTGGCTTCGTCCTCTGAGTGATGCCTCCACTGCACTTTACACATTTTGATGACTTTGTTTCTTGTAGCTCTTTCTGATGTTTCTAAAATTTTGACTGGGTACTCTGAATAGGTCAGATCATCTTGCACATTGAGTTCTTCCAGCGGCAGTTGTTCCTCGGGTACTCTCAAGCACTTTTTCAGCTGAGAAATGTGGAACACATCATGAACCTCTGACAATCGCTCGGGTAACTCCAGCTGATATGATACTTCACCTTTCCTTTCCAAGATCTGAAAAGGACCGATATAGCGAGGTGACAACTTTCCTTTGACCTTGAATCTGCGGAGACCTCTGATAGGTGACACCTTGAGATACACATAATCTCCTACCTCAAAGGTCAATTCTCTTCTTCTGGTGTCAGCATAACTCTTTTGTCGTGACTGAGCTGTCCTGAGATTATCTCGGATTATCTGGACTTGTTTTTCGGCTTCCTGCAAGATTTCTGGTCCAAAGACTTGACTTTCACCTGTCTGACTCCAGTATAGCGGTGTTCTACACCTTCTTCCATATAGAGCTTCAAATGGAGCCATCTTAAGACTTGCTTGATAGCTGTTGTTGTAAGAAAATTCTGCATATGGCAAACTTTTATCCCAACTACCTCCATGCTTTAAGGCACAAGCTCTTAGCATATCCTCTAAAATTTGATTAGTCCTTTCAGTCTGTCCATCTGTCTGTGGATGGTATGCGGAACTGAAATTAAGCTTCGTATCCATTGATTCATGTAGCTTCTGCCAAAAACGTGATGTGAATTGAGTGCCTCGATCGGATACTATCTTCCTTGGGACACCATGTAAGCACACAATCCTTGACATATACAGCTCTGCTAACTTGGCTCCTGTATATGTTGTTTTGACTGGTATGAAGTGAGCAACTTTGGTTAACCTATCCACAATAACCCATATCGAATCGTAGCCGTCTCGAGTACGAGGTAACCCAACAATGAAATCCATACCGATTTCTTCCCATTTCCATTCAGGTACTTTCAATGGCTGAAGTAAACCGGCTGGCCTTTGGTGTTCTGCTTTTACTCTCTGGCATACATCACACAAAGCCACATGTGTTGCTACATCTCTTTTCAGACCATACCACCAATATTTCTCTTTCAAGTCTTGGTACATCTTAGTGCTACCGGGGTGAATGGAATAAGCAGAATCATGAGCTTCCAATTTGAGTCTTGATTTCTTTGATCTTAGCATCTGTTAATTGTCCTTTTCGGATGTCTTGTTCTAACGTAGGCTCAATTTCCATTGTCATAGCTTCAGTATGAGTGAGAATGCCTAAGTTGAGTCGTTCCATTTCCCAACATAATTCTTGAGGCATTAATCGTGCTATAGCCATATTAGCTTGACCTTTCCGACTTAAAGCGTCTGCCACAACATTTGCTTTGCCGGGATGATATTGAATATCCAAGTCATAATCCTTGATTAGTTCTAACCATCTGCGTTGTCTCAGATTAAGATCCCTTTGAGTGAAGATGTACTTTAAACTCTTATGATCGGTGAAGATTTGACACTTATTTCCAATCATATAATGTCTCCATATCTTTAATGCGTGCACAACAGCGGCTAACTCCAAATCGTGGGTGGGGTAGTTCTGCTCATGCTTCCTTAACTGTCTGGATGCATAGGCTACCACTTTTCCTTCTTGCATCAATACACATCCGAGACCTAGATGTGAAGCGTCACAGTAGACATCAAACCCTTTGTGGATATCGGGCATTATCAGAACAGGAGCAGTAGTTAATCTCTTTTTCAACTCTTCAAAACTAGTCTGACATGCTGTATCCCATTTGAACTCTCTTTTTTTTCCAATAGCGAAGTGAGAGGTTTCACTATCTTTGAGAAGCCTTCAATAAATCTGCGGTAATAACCAGCTAGTCCAAGAAAACTCCTGATTTCGGGCACATTCTTAGGTGGATTCCAGTTCAACACATCTCGAACTTTACTTGGGTCAACTTTGATTCCTCCATCAGTGATAACATGTCCAAGAAAAGAAACTTCCTTTAACCAAAACTCACATTTACTTAGTTTGGCGTACAACTGATTTTCTCGGAGCTTTTGTAACACTAATCTTAAGTGCTCTTCATGTTCTTCTTCGTTTCGAGAAAACACCAAGATATCATCGATGAACACTACCACGAACTTGTCAAGGTATTCCATGAACACTTTGTTCATCAAGTACATGAAATATGCTGGAGCATTTGTCAATCCAAATGACATCACAGTGTACTCATATAGTCCATATCTAGAAGTGAAGGCTGTTTTGGAGATATCTTCTGGTCGGATTCTCAACTGGTGATAACCTGATCGTAGATCAATCTTGGAGAATACCTTAGCACCTCTCATTTGATCAAACAGATCCTCAATCCTGGGTAGAGGGTACTTGTTTTTGATAGTTGCATCGTTGAGAGACCTGTAATCCACGCACATTCTTCTGGTGCCATCCTTTTTATCGACAAAGATAACAGGGGCACCCCATGGTGATGAACTAGGACGGATAAAACCTTTGCCCAATAATTCTTCTATTTGTTTCTTCAATTCATTCAAATCCTTAACATCCAATCTGTATGGTCTTTTAAATATGGGTGCAGTACCAGGTAAAAGATCAATTCGGAACTCGATATCACGGTCGGGTGGCATACCTGGTAAGTCTTCTGGAAATACATCGGGGTAGTCACACACAACCTTGGTTTCTTCCAAAGATGTTCCCTTGACCTGATTCACAATTCCTTCTTCTTTGGATGAGTTGTTAACTGTGAACTCAATCTGCTCCCCTTGAGAGCTGGTTAAGAGCACTGACTTCTTGGCACACTGAATAACTCCATCACATTTAGTTAACCAGTCCATTCCAAGAATCACGTCGATCCCACTGGACTTAAGGACTATCAGATTTGTCGAAAAATCTACACCCATGATTTTCAGATTCACCCGCGGGCATATGTGACTAGCCTTCATCTCATTGCCCGGGGAACTAACTAGCAGATTTTTCTTCATAAGGCTTTTAGGTATGTTATGTTTTGCCACAAATTGCTCAGTAATGAATGAATGCGATGCACCAGAATCAAACAAAACTGACGCAGATTCTGAGTTGACGAGGAACATACCGAGCACAACATCTTGAGCTTCTTGAGCTGATTCGGCCGTCACGTGGTTCACCCTACCACGCATGAAATTTTGCTGGCCTTTATTGCCCTGAGAGTTCTGATTCCCATTGCGTGCTTGGGACGATTGCTGGCCAGACCTCTGAACATTGTTCTTCTGAGGTGTCTGCATGTTGCGCTTGGGGCAGTTATTGGCGTAATGCCCCACTTCACCACATTTGAAACAACCATTAGGTTGGACCGGTGTGACTGGATTAGTACGCACTGGTGCACCTGTGGCATTGCCAGAGCGGTTCTGCTGGTGGTTGGGGGTACGCTGCACTTGTTGACTGAAGCGCTGCTGAGAGGAGTGCTGGAATTGCTGATTCTGTTGATAATTTCCTTGACCTCCTGAGCGGAACTGAAAACCCTGCTGCGAGTTATAGCGAGGGCGGTTATTGCTGCTGGATTGTCCCTGTGACTGAAACTTTCGCTTCTTTTCGCCAAGTTCCTTCCGAGTATTCTCGAGACCAATAGCTTTATCTAGAAGCTTCTGGAAGTTTGGGAAAGTATGGCTTTGCAGTTGATATTTCAGTGGTCCGATCAGACCATCCAGGAAGCGATCTTGTTTCTTCTCATCATCGTCGACTTCATTTGGTGCGTAGCGGGATAACTGAGTGAACCTATCCCGATACTCACTGACCGACATACTGCCTTGCTTCAAAGCCAGAAATTCATTCTTCTTGAGCTTCATGACACCAGCTGGAATGTGGTGTGAGCGAAAGCTATCACGAAATTATGCCCAAGTAATAGTGTTGGCATCCGCATGTGCGGCGACGTAAGCATCCCACCAGTCAGATGCAGATCCTTCAAGTCATCCTGCAGCGTACAAGACCCTTTCACGGTCGTTGCACTGAGTCACATCAAGCTTATTACTGATGACTTTTAGCCAGTCATCAGCATCCAAAGGATCCACCGAGTGTGAGTAAGTTGGTGGGTGGTAGCTCATAAACTCCCGAAGCTTGTCTCTAGGCTGAGGGGGTAGCTGTTGCGGTGGTTGGTTCTGTTGAGCTTGAATATTATGCACGGTGTTGGTGAGGTCTTGGAGCAACTGCATCTGAGCTGCCAAGAATTGTTCCATGGCTGGATTTGGAGGTGGAGGTGATGGTTGATTCTGTTGGTTGACTATATGAGCACGTCGGACACTTGGAATATCCTGTCCTCCGCCTCTCCTGGTATTTACCATCTGATTGTTAGAAGATTGCTTCAGATAAGATTGAACAACTGACAAAGGTAGATAGAACAAAGCCGAGATTGGAACTAAAACAAACTTTAACTTAATTATTTTATTGATGCATTTGTGGCCATCACTCCACAAAACATCCCGGACAAAACATAAACTCCAAATCAAACATTTATTCAAACAGCATTCATTATTACATCGCGCGTTCTCACAGGAACGGATCTATCGAGACAACTCATGGTAGGCATCCTATGATCCTAACCAAGAAGACCGGTGCTGGAGCCTGGTTCGCCGTAGCGAAGCCTCTTGCGGGGAGGGGAGTCTGAAGGGCAGTGGAAGTCATCCGTCTCCTCGGGTGGCTCCACTCCTGCAAGCTGGGCCTCAAGCTGAGCAATCCTGGCGTGGGCGTCCATCAGCTCCTCATGGGTCTGGATAAGCTCTGTGGTGGCACCCTCCAGATCAGTGTTGAGCCCTGCGACGACCTGAGTAAGGTTGTTGATGCGAAGCTCATCAGGCTCTCCCAGCATCACAACTGTCTCCTCTGTGCCACTGATACGATGAGGAAGGTGACGGTACTCGGTGGTGCTCAACTCCAAGCGGTGGGCGTAGCAGAGTGACCACAGTGCCCTCCTGGCAGCGGCACTCACAGAAGCAGCATAGGTAGCATGAGGTGTAGTAGAGTCGTGCGACGAACGAGTCCTCATGCCACCGGAAACCTCAGGGCGCTCCCGGATATACCCGGGTGATGTAGTAGCTGTCGAGCGTCGGGGGAGAGACGCGCTGGGTGACGTAGAGCGGCTGCACCGTGTTGCCAAGCTCCTGTAGCACATCTTGGAGCAGCCTGGAGAAGTAGCCAGACTCGTTGACGGAGGTGCGAGTCTCACAAGTCGGTATGGCTGCTTCAGGACCATCACCCTGGTTTCCACCATCATTGTTGCCGTTGTCGTTGCCGTTGCCGTTGCCATGGCCATTGCCCAGACCATTGGCACCATCGGCGTCGTTGTCGTCGTCGTCATCATCATCATCATCTCCGGAGTCATCCGGATCGCCTCCACTAGCTGCAGCAGGTGCCAGAGCTTCTGGAGCAGGTACAACTGGCGGTTCTTCAGCTGCTGGTGCCGGTGATCCTACCGGAGTCACCAGATTCCCATCTGGGCCGACCTCCATGATGCGGCCATCCTCCATCTCAACGAAGTAGTAGAGCTCTTCTGGCTCTTCTTCCTCCACGGGTAGAACCGGGGAAGCAGGCTGAGCAGGAGCAATACAAATCCGTCCTCCGGTGCTTTTGCGAGCAGTCCTCTTAGTCCTGACCATCTGACAGAGCAAGAAAGAAAGCTGAGAACAAGCTCAAAAAGAGACAGAGTTTTGATAAAGAACAAGAAATAAAATAAGTTTTTATAAGGAACAAGGACAAATGAAAAAGCAGATAAGGCTTGCAAAGATAGTAAGTCCTATTTTCGACCATTTCTATCTAGGCTAGCGTCGTACAGTCAACCAGGCTCTGATACCACTTCTGTCACACCCGATTTTGAGGACAAAACTGAATGCATAGCATATGTGTGCCAGGATCCGTTCTCACACATGTGTTGACGTCATCAGTGAAAATATCATAAGACAGTGTTCAAAAACGTACAAAAGAGAGTACATAACTTTTATTACACTCAGCGATAATAGACACGAAGGTCTTAATCGTTCATCGACAACTTAGCACGTAAAAAGCTTCACGACTTCTCCCACAGGCTTGACTGGTTGACGCAAAGCCTCAGAACTCCTCGAAGTCACTGAAGTACTCCACGTCCTCATTTTCTTCTGAACAGCAGTTTTAGCAAGGGTGAGTACACTTATGGTTGGTACTCAGCAAGCGGGGAAAAATGCAAGGCCATCAAGAGAGGTTTAAAGGCTTACAGCGGTTAGCATTTTTAGTTGGTCATATTTTATTAGCGAGCACCTATTTACTAGGTATAAGTTTATACCAACCCAATTAAGCAAGAGAGAACCCACAAATTATCCAAAAACCAAGGAACCACAATTTAATATCATATTTAAGTTCAATTATCATGTGAGGGTCCAAGCCGCTCTTAACCGTGAGCACGGCTGATATATCAGTTTGACACTCTGCAGAGGTTGTACACTTTACCCACAGCTCGTGTTCCCCATGTTGCCCGGGTTTGCAAGGCCCTTAAACACTTCCGAGGTGAGTGGCTAGGGGTTCACTACGAAGCCTTTACAAAGACTCAAAGCTAAACTAGCAGCCCGCTAGAGTTTCGGCCGCGGTGAGGTCCATAACCCTCCCTAATGAGGCCGTACCTTAGCAAAGGCTACTCCTCCAAGAGGACCGGGCTATGACCCCTTCACCGTCCCCCTCCTTGCCCTTTCGGTAAGGCCACTAGTCAACCCCAAGTCTAATTAATCAGCTAAGATTAGAGCCATATAACACTGTGGTTGCACTGTTTTCTTGGGTGGTTCTCCATGTTCCATTTAATTAGGATAATCTTGTAATTAACCATGTATAACAACAATTAAAGCCATGTTTATCATATTCAAAAGTTTGATATTACCATCCCAAGATTAAGCAACTAAGCATTTCTACCCATCAAGGATTATTAAACCCGGTGTATCAAGGTTGAGGGAATAAAATCTAGGTATATCCTATGAATAGGCATCCCATCAAATTAATGCAATACATAAAAGTAAATGTGATTAAAATGCTATTACTGGGTTGAAGAATATGAAGAAGGAGGCCACTTGCCTTCCTCTACAAACTGCTGTTCTTCTTCGATCTGCTGCTCCTGGCCTTCCTTGAACGGGACGTCTACACGATCACACACAAGCATACAACAAAATAAATAAAACAGTACAACATTCAGTACCAAAAGCATAAAACAAATACCTAGAACTAAAGGTTACACAGAGACGATCGCGTGAACGTGAAAATCGCCCAAAACGGATTTAAAACGGCGAAGATACACTAATTACAAGGTTCAGGGACTAATATGCAAATAAACCTATGTTTTCTGGTTGTTTTGTAATAAAATCGAGGACTAAAACATAAATACACATAAGAACTCAGGGTTTAACTAGCAAAAAGACCATTGTGGACGGCGGGTTATATTATATGAAAGAGCAGGGGTCTAAACAGAAGATGTAAGGGCATGGATATAAATATTTTGTATAGGAGGTGGACTGCGGGTTGATTTGTCGAAAGTGCAGGGGCTCTTTTGCAAAATAGTCAAGTTGACCGGTATCTGGTTATTTTCACTTCGGTTGGATCTAATCTAAGCCGTTGGTTTGAAAACGGATGGTGGATGTGGGGAGGACGGCGGCCGGCGGTGAACAGGAGGCGGCGGCGGCCATGGAGCGAAGGGAAGCACACTGGGAGTGAGAGGAGAACACAGGGAGCTCACCAAGGGGCTTCACGTCGTCGGGGAAGCACCGGAGAGGGGGCCGACGGCGAGAGGGCGGACAGCGAGTTCCGGCGAGCTCGAGGGAGGGCTTTGGCGAGTGGATTTCGAACGGGAATGGGACGGGGAGGTTTGGGGAGGCGCTGCGGCTTATATAGGGCCAAGGGAGGAGCGGGAGGGGCACGGGCGCGAGGAGATAGGTGGCCGGCCATTGAAGGCATGGTGGAGGCCTCGGTGGGGCGGATGCGGCCGTTCGGGGACGGGGAAGAGGAAGCGAGGGGGTTGAGTGCGCCACTTGGCAGTGATGACGAGCGCTGGTGGGATGGGGAGGCGAGCGGGCGAGGGAGGAGACCGGGCGGCGAGCTCGGGCGCCATGGGGCTGCTCGGTTGGGGAGGAAAGAGCCGGTGAGAGGTGGGTGAAGGGTATGACAGGTGGGCCCCACCTGTCATTGAGTGAGAGAGGGAGGGGTTTTGGTGGGCCGGCTGGGCTGCTTTAGTGGGCCGAAAGCGAAAGAGTTGACGGTTTGGGCCGAAAAGGAAGGGGAGAAAAGGAATAAGGCTTTTGGATTTATTTGAGGATTTGAAGTTTGGATTGAATAGGAATTTGAACTTTGGATAGGATTTTGGATTTCAAACCCAAACTCAAACTAATCACAAATGCAAACGGCATGAATGCAAACAAACACTTATTGATTCTAAAATTAATTCGAGTATCATTTGAATAATTAAGGCCAATGTTTTAATTAAACAAAAAAAATTATTTAAGCCCTAAAAGAAAAACACAAGGGTTGATTACAATTTATGTGATGGAATTTTGGGTGTTACACGTATGAATGAGGCTCGGATTATTAGATGATGACAACTTGACAATGATTTCATTTTACATTGTGGATCTCTGCTAGCTAGTCTATTCTGCTTTCTTGTTCACCGGTGGTTTGTTATTAGCTTGTTTGTACCACAAATTAAGATGGTGATTTATGCGGGCACTCTTTTGACTTTTGAATACTCCCTCCATTTTTACATGCACATTAGGTTTGTCCTAAATCAAATTTATACTTTAACTTTAGTCAAGTCGCTACAACACAAAACATTTGTAGGAGCGGGCATTTTAGATTTCTAGGGGCAGAGGACCGTTCCTGCTTATCGCTCCTAAAAAGAGAGCGTGTGCAGGAGCGGGCCCGCTCTTACAAATTGATTTGTAGAAGTCAATTTGAAAATAATTTCAAAAAATTTAAAATAATAATAAAAACAAACAATAAAAAAGAAAAAAATAATCCAACCTGCCACCACCATATGCATTCATTGGGTTTTGAACCCTGACATGTGGCCTCGCATGTCAGGGTTTTGAACCCTGACATGGTAGCATATGTTTTCTTCTTGTAGTACTATACGTGAACAATTGTAGTGGCGGATGAGGGCCTCACCCACCCCTACAAATGATTTTTAGGGGCGGGTCACGCCCTCAACCGTCCCTAGAAATATTTTTAAATTTTACAAAAACGTTTGTTTATTATATCATTATACCAGTTAAGTCATTTCAAAAATCTTCAAACCTCTATACACTAACACATACATAGTCTACTACATATAAAAAACTATTGGAATTTATAAGATAGTTTTTGGTAAATACTTCATAAATTTCAAAGTGTGCTTGAGTTATATGAAACATTGTCCTTAGTGTCTCTATTTGTGCACTATGTATTGTCTATGATCCCTGAAATGTATTTGTTTTTTCTTATGAATCTTGTGCACATATACAAATATTCTACACCAAATTTTAGAATTAAAAACATATTGTAGATATCATTACAATTTTTGAATTAATTGATATGATTTGTAAGTGCGACCGTGGGCATCACCCGCACCTACAAGTCGATTTGTAGGTACGGGTGATGCTCCCACCTGCACCTGGAAATGGCCATTTCAAGGTGCGGTTAGCCCTTCTACCCACACCTAGAAATGGTGACCATTTCCAGGTGTGGGTGATGCAACCGCCCGTGCCTGGAAATGGATTTCCAAGAGCGGGCGAATTACTATAGTAACAAAGCGGATTTGCATGCGCGGACAATATTCTCATCCGCACCTAAAAAATCGTGCCACACCTACAAATGTTTTCTGAAGTAGTGAGATTATAGAAAATAAACAACTATACTACTAAATATATTGCCCTATCAAAATATATTTCATTGTGGATTCAATAAAACAAATTTGGCATTGTAGATGTTGTTATAGTGTTCTATAAACTTGGTCAAAGTTGGATTTATTTAACTTGGGAAAACATAACGTGACATATTACAAAATAGCAATGGTAGTGATATATTCAAGGCAACCTGATACCTATAAACAGTGGCGGACC
>QPGU01000078.1:0-15179 GCA_004135705.1 Alloteropsis semialata | reverse complement strand
AAAATATGAAAAAAATTCATATTTTTTTAAAATCATGTTGTATCTTATGGTTCCTAGTTATTAGGTATTTCAAAATGCTCTGATTACATTTTTTATTTCCAAAATTAAAACTAGACATTTTTAACTAAAGTCAACTTCAACTCGTCTCATTTAGCTCGTGTGAAGTTACAACTCAAACAATACAGGAGACGATAATAATAAGAATAACTCAATTTATCACGGTTATTCTCAAAGGCCTACGACACTACTTGCAATAAATAACATAACGTCCAGAGTCTAAATCGGATTTTAGGTTTTTTTAATTGCATACATTTTCTAAGAAAAACAATTTATAATATTTTGTAATAAAGCCCAGTTGGCCCTTGAAGTATCTAACGATCCAATTTAACCCTCTCGCAGTTGACGTGGCGCCACGTCAGTAAAATCTCATTTCCAAACCGTTGAGGGATTGGAGGATTTGGGGCAGGGGAATTAAACCCCTGAGGGATTGGGTGGTAGCAAAGGGGTCCACCCAATCCCGGCAGAAAATGAATCAGCCTCTTGAACTAATCCTCTCCTAATGAACAAAGCTTGAAGGGGAACACTGCTAAAATGAACGACTATGAATAACTAGCCATGATCTGATCAAACAGTTCTGTGCAGCTTAGAGTCCTTCGTGAGTTCTGCCCGTTGCTTTCGTCCGTGGTCCCCGTCCCCGTCCCCGTCCCTAATTACTTCGGTCCCTTTACGAGTCTTCGTCCGTCGGTTTTTGTCTCTCTCGATTGATTTTCATCCTCTTTTCGGGCTGACTTCGACTCCAACACAAGCCCTCTCGATCTTTCGATGGTCTCTCTCTGCGCAACAAATACAACTTGGACCCCTGCACTCTGTCGTCGACTCGTCATCGACACGCACGCATCTATGCATCCTTCGCCCGCCCGTGCAAAATCCGGGTGCGATTGGCAGCATCAAGCCGCCGTTCCGTCATGCCAGTGGCTGGAGCCAAGATGCACCAAACTGACTGCGATAATGGCTTACGGCCATGGCTCGCAGTCGCGCGCCGCCGTTCTGTGACAAGTAGCGGCAGTAAGGCCCTGTTTAGAATCGCGAAATTGCACCAATTCAATCAAAAGGCAACGCGTTGAACTACGTGTTCTCTCTCTACTTTTTCAATTCCCAATGCATCTCCAATCATTGAATTCAATCGAATTCTCCCAATCTAAACAAGGCCTAAGGAGAAGCATCGTGGCGAGATCCTGGCACCGGTCGCCAAACAGTAGCGCTGACGACCAACATGCCACGCGGAGACGCCCTAGCGGACCTGCTGTCCTCCAGGGCCAGTACGTCTTCCTCCTGCCGCAGCTTCTTTTAAGCTGGACGGCGTAGACGGACGGTTAGGACAGATGAACTATCGCGCGAGCTGAGAATCATGGTGGCACAGATCATGTCGGTGGAGCGAGTCCTTCTCGGCCGCCACTCGCACGGGCCGCTTGCCCATATTATTCCACTTGCCTATTCTGTTGAATTTTAAAGCTGGTAAATTGGGATGGGAGGCTAATGCAGTAATACTTGATTTCCATGTATAGGAAGGCTGTTCGAGCGATTGCTTTAGAATTAGGAATAGTGTTAAGGTCATTGGTTGCCCAAGCTCAGGATCAACAGGCCATTTGATTAAACATGAGCTAGATTACATGGATATGGTAGATGACAAGAGTTTGATGAATAAACCAGCTCATTTGAATTTTAAAGTTTGATTGGGCGATAAAATTCCACACGATCAGTATTGTAATTGGCATCTTAAATGATACATGTTATAATTTGTTCTTTTCAAATTTAGAGTCGTCTAACTATGTTTAAAGACGTGACCATAATTTGTTTCCGCTTATAATCAGCTTATCGGTTAAAATAAGCGAGAATCCCACCAAACACCTTGATTATTTTCGTTTATTCTCGATTCGTTCAGAGTTTTGAACTACAATAATTGAGAATCAAGAATTGTGAAAATTTTCTCTTATCTTAGAATCTAAACGTGGTTGAGCAAAGCGGAAACAAACAAGCATATATATTTCTATAGCGAGGAACGTTTCAGTGGACCGCCATATACGTCTTCCAATGGGATTAGCCAAACTTTATCGTGTCCCCTGATTGAATTAGGAGTAGTCCATCATATAAATTTTTAATTGAATTAGCTATGCTTCATCCTGTCTTTCGATCGGATTAAGAAAAATAAGTTATCTACTTTTCTAAGCAAGTGGCCCTCACCCGTAGCAATGCACGGGCAAGGTTGCTAGTAGTAGTTAAAAGGAAAAAAGTCCAAATTAATCCCGTCAAGTATGAATAAACCCCTAAACTATTTTTTGGTTTATTTTACCCCTAACCTATTATATTTGGTCCAATTTACCCCTCAATATTTTTTTTGATTTTCCACACACAAGTGGAGTCTAAAGTTAATTTTTTATACAATGATAGAGGACATCATAGTGTATGTTAGAAAAATATACCACGAATTTTTCATCATTATTTTCATAGGGTAGAACATTTAATAATAAATTAATCCTTGAAATGCAAATTACACAAAAAATAATGAGAAAAAATCATAATGTATTGTAACATACGTTTATAATGTCTACTACCATCCTGCAAAATTTTAAACTGAGATCCTTATGTGTGGAGAAACAAAAATAACAAATTGTATTGAGGGATAAATTGGACAAAGTGACATAGTTTAAGGGGTAAAATGAACCAAAACATAGTTTAGGGGATTTATTCAGACTTTGTGCATACTTAGTGGAGTAATTTGCACTATTTTCTAGTTAAATTATTTTCTGGCCAATGAACGTCACTTCTCTGGTTTTGGCAATATGTATTTTCTGATCAGGAATAAAAAAGAATAATTTTTCTATGATACTGATAAAAGATTGCTATTGTTACATGGGACGTGCCGTGTCAAGGTTTTAACATCTATTTCCTGTTTTGGCTTGTTTAAATGTAGATTATCATTACTATAATTATTATTTTCGAGTAGAAATGAACGGACATGGAATGTGCAACTTGTTTTTAATTTTTGGTCATGGCATATTGATATATTGATGGCTGTACAACTTATCTATCTCAAACGTCAATTAGTTTGTGCAATGTCATGTAAGCATAAATGTCCTTTTCTTCCTAATTTAACAGCAACTCAACGTCAATGGATGGCAATGTCATCCAAGCGAAGTGAAATTTAAAGTAGTGGCATTGAAGGTAATTGAAGAATCTCAGTGGCAAAAAGGGAAATGGTATAATTCTAGTACCATTGAAGGAATTCACTCATTTTCATTGCTCATGTCTGTGTTGTTCTTGTCCCTTCTCATGGCTGTGGAGCATCTGTAGTGCAAGGTTGAGCCCCTCGCGTGGGGGTAGCTGTGGCAGACCGCTCCAATTAATCCGGTTTAAAAGCATGGGACCACTATCACAGCGGTGCTCCACACCCTTAAACTGAGCTAATTGTTGCTCCACACCATTAAACCACAATTTCTCTCGACCGAAACGAAATAGCAGCAGTCCCACTCGAAGATGGGCTCGGGCAGTACAACTCATCACCAATTTTACATCACTGGGTTCACAGGGATAATTGTACAAACACAGTGCATGAGTTTTAGTTATTACAAACCAGAGTTATAATACAGCGGAAGTCTAAACGTCGAAACAAAAGACATTATGCGGAGCCCTCGCACAACATCTAATCACCGCGGCCTGAGTCGGACTCAGACGGCACCTGCTCCACAGTCCAACCATCAGGAAGCACACACGTCAGAGCAGCAACAGGGTCATAGCCATCACCATTATCTGAAAAATTAAGCCACAAGCAAGGCTGAGTATACTAATACTTAGCAAGACTTACCCGACAAGGTTAAGTTCTAGACATGCAAGGCTTTATGGCTGTGGGGTTTGTTTTGCCAAAAGCATCTACAAGTTGATCCCTATTTTCAATATTTTAGCCAAGTTTAAAGTGAGACTAACCATTACTAGATTCGCCAAACTATCCAACAATAATCAGTGTCGAAAAACAATTGATTAACATGATGTCAACATTTCTCATCTAACAACAATTCTACCCCTTTGGCCCAAGCACACTGATGTGTGAAAAGAGATCAAGCAGCTTCATGTAACCACGAAGGACGGCCAACTCGAGTTGATTTTTAACCATGCATGGGACAACATAATCGTACGACCCGTGAGAGACACCCAGGACCTCACGAGGCAACCATTCACATCTCTCCCTGCCATCTGCCATCAGGGCCCACTCCACCCGAGTGCACGCCCCAACGGACCCCAGGTGCCCCAGGCAAACCTGTGCCGCGGCCACTGCTACACTCGCCATCATCCCCCTCGCCCAATGGAGTAGGAAGACCCGTCAGACGTCAGTTTGAATCAAATACTAGGTTTACCAGTTTACCATATTTCCCGGCATACGATTAGTACCTTCAAAAGCTTGACCAACATCGCCATACAATCAATGCCTTAGCCACCATTAACTGTGCAAGCGGGATATTCAACCAAACAGGAAAATCGCACAAGCCCCGCTTGCCGATCATCATAAATTGATATAAAGTAAAATCCTATATCTCGCGAGTGACAAGGCAATCACTCGACTTCTACCGATCCTAATTAAGCATGGCATTCTATGCGGCCTACACATACTAGTATTAGGACTTAAGTACCTACGGATCATGCAACTAGGGTTTCATTCAACTCCTCAAAACTTAAATGCACAAAGTAAGGCATCAAGGAGAGAGTGTTAGTTTAACAGTGGGTTATGCTCCGGGGCTTGCCTTCTTGATCACCAATGGCTTTGGGCCCTTCCGGACTTTGGTCCAAGTCTCGAGCAGCCACAAGGTTCAACTCAGTAGCAGTAGGATCCACCTCAGGCTCGACCGCAATCTCGTACACCCCATCACCAATGGTGCTCTCTACATGAGGTGCAAATGTATGAGATGCATGAGTGCGTAAGCAATCCATCGCATGAATATCTACCACAACTCATATCACTGGACAATCATTTATAGATTTTAAGCCACTAAAAGTTCACCAAAAAAAGGTTGGGGTTGCTTTTAGTTGATTATTAGGCCTAGTTTAGATTTGAATTAACAAATAAGGAACTTTCATTGAGTAGTTTAATTTATATTTATTACCCTTTCTACTCCCCTACTTAACTAATTCCAAAACTACTAAAATTATGAATAACTTTGGCCATCTGGTACTCAACTCTACTCTACTAATCATAATAGAACCATCAAAAGTGGTTTGGCATTTTTAGCTCATGTATAGGATTGATAAGGCAATAAATAATCTTTCGAGCACATGTTCATGCATTACTCCATACATTCTGCAAACAACAGTTTACACAAGCATGAGATACATCACTAGAAAGATAATTTTACAAGGATTCTAGAAAGTCTACATTTGTGATTTTATGATTTTACCCTGATTCTCTACGCATTTATTTGGAACCAGCCGATTTAAACCTAAGAAAAAGAAAAACAGTAAAACACATTCACAGCTAGGCCCCTGAACTTTGGATTTCTCACACGATAGCCCCTACAGATTTACATATAGGTCCTAGAAATCTATAGAAAACCCCTGAAGTTTCCAAATCTCACCTTAGGATCCTTTCTTCTTCCTTGAACTCGGACAGAACCGAGCTCGGCTCGGTGGCGTTCCTAGCCGGCGGTGGCCCGGCTCGGAGGGAGGTGAGAGAAGAGGGGAAAGTGGCCGGGGAGGATCAATGGGTTATGGAGAATTCATTTTGGAACTTGGATTGGTTGGAGGGGCTGCGAGAAGAGCCAGCCACGGTGAGGGGAAAAGCTTGGCTCAATGGCAATGGCGGCTGGCAATCCCCAATTTGCCGGCGAGGGAAGCTGGGGCACGGGCCGAGGATGGTTCGGGCGAGGAGAGGGCGAGGTGGGCGACGTTAGGGCGCAGTGAATCGAATGATAAACGAGCGAGGGAGGGTGAACTTGGCCCCGGCGTTTTACTGCTCGGCCATGGAGGTACGGGAGTGGTTGAACCGGTCCTCCCCGCATGCACGTGGCGCGGCACCGAGCCGTGGACCACACGAATGGCATGGGGAAACGCGGACACGCATCCAGGACGGCGAGAGGATGACGTATGGCGACGCGGATGCCCATACCAGCGTCGGAGATGCCCATACCGGCGGCGGTTGTTACGGACCGACTGTTGCGGTGGTGGGGTAAAACCCGCACCGCAACAGTCCGTCATGGACCGGAGACACTGCAAAATCCCCATCCCCAAAACCACCGACTGTTGCGGTGGTGGTATGTGTTCCGCACCGCAACAGTCCGCCATGGTAGCACCGCAACAGTCTTTCAATCCAGAGACGATTTTTACTGTTCAACCGGACCACCAACTGTTGCGGTCATGGTTTTGGTTTAGGACCGCAATTTTATGTGCTTGGGCATCCTCAACCAGACCAACCAATCACGAATTGTTGCGGTGATACAAAAGTGGGAGACCACCACAACAGTCCGTCAATCCAGAGAGGTTTTTCGAATTTTGCCCGGCGACTGACTGTTGCGGTCATGGCACCGCATCATTCGGTGGTGGCCTGGAAAACATGGGCACATTACACAGGGCACCGACTATTGCGGTGGTGGCAGAAAGTAGACCACCGCAATAGTCGGTCTTGTAGTACCACAAAGGGCTAAGTCACTAGAGCTCCTATTGTTGCGGTGACCATTCACGTTAGCACCGCAACTTGCTGTCCTATCGGCATTTGCATTTTTCAAGTTGATCTTGATTTGAATTTTGCTAAACTAAGTCTTGTCTCGCATCCAAGGGTTCAACATGAAACAAACAAGCACTTTCTTGGGTAGAGACAATGGAATCTTTCTCATGAATCCTTATTTAACTATTTTTAGTATATTGCTTTATAATAGTTAACTTTGGTCACTCATACACACACATGTGCACAAACAGGATGATTATGAAATGATGCATACCATTATTGATTTAATTAAGTTCATTAGAGTTCTTAATTATGATAGTGACACCAGGGGTGTCACAGTAGCACGCCTAGTGGGGCCGCACATCCACATCCGATGTGTGGGGCAGAGCTAGGCGACGTCGTGAGTAGGGAAGGGATGTGGCGGCGGCGCGGCGCACGGCAAGGTGGGCCACAAGCAGGTGAGGCCCTATGGCGCGCGAGAAGATGGGGCCACATGTCGTGGGACGGCAGGGGTGTGGCTGTGTGGGCATGGCGGTGCACAACAGCTCGGCATGGTGGGGATGAGTCAGATTTGCTAGGTTCATCCTCGGCCTCGCAGGGCTGGGCATGGCAGCGGCCGGAGAGGAGGGTAGAGAATGAAAGAGAGGGGCAGGAGGATAAGGCCGGGTGGGTTCCGTGCAAGGACGGTGGAGGACGGGGACCAGGCGCCAGTGGTTCTGTCGTAGGGGGGACAGAGCCACTAAGGGCACCCGCAGTGATTAAAGTGAGCAGCTCTCTATAGTGCTGAGGTGTCCCAGCCAACTCAGCTTGTAGAGAGTGTAAACGGTGACTCCTCCAACAATACATCTACAGTGGTGGGCCTCTACATGTGTTAAAATATGTTTCGTTTTCCTCATCTTCTCCGCCGGGACAAGCCCGACACGCGACGGCCGGCCGCTCCGCGGTAGCACCCACGCGCGTGCAAGCCTTGCTGCCAGGATTTGCCCCTGCCCTTGCCAGCGTCGCCCGCAGCAACACCACTTCTCCCACCTGCGCCCCCGGGCACTCCCTCCCCGCACGGGGACAGCCGCTGCGCTCGGCCCTCGTGGCCCTGGCTGCCGGGCTCCGACCCAACACTCGCAGCTGCGGCCATGGCCGCGTGACGCCTTGCCGGCTCTGATGGCTGCACTGTGACGCGCCCCTCCTGCGGTGGTGCCGCATCCCTCCCGTGGCCGCGTGCCGTCCCGTCCAAGGCGGCGGCCGCACTCCGCGTTGAAGTCCTGGACGAGCGTCATGGCGAAAACCTTGCCCCACGCCGGTAGCCAGGGCGGGAATTTTTTTATTTTTTAATCCTTTTTAAACTAAAATTTTTAAAAAACCCCACCCGAACTGTATTTTCTAGAAATAACCCTTTTGGTCGCGCCACACGCCGTGGCGCGACTGAAGAGACAGTCGCGCCAGAGCATGTGGCGCGACTGGTCTGCCACGTCGGCCGTCCCGGCCGCGGGCGGCCAGCTCGGCTGCTGATGTGGCCAGGCGAGTCGCGCCACATGCCTTGGCGCGACTGAGTCGCGCCAAAGGCCGTGGCGCGACTCGCCTGTATACAGCAGGGCGCCCGAGCCCTTTCTTCTTCCTCCTCCCAGTCTTTCTCCTCTCCACCCGAGCTTCACTCCTTCCATGGCGCCGCCCCCCACCTCCCCCCTCTAAATCCCCCTCTTTCTTCCACGGATTTGAAGGGGAAAGAGTGGGAAAATACTCCGGGAAGGTAACTCCTCCACTTTATCCACGTAGATTTTTGCCATTTGCTTGTTTCTATTGGGATTGCTTGTGGTAGAGTAACCTAGGGTTTGGGTTGGATTTGGTAAATTAGTACGAAAAGGGTAAGATTAGTTGAGCGTTATCGTGTAATTGATTCTTGGAAACGCTTTTGTATCGTGTAGATTGTGTATCATGAAACGATTTCGATGAGATTTTAGTGGGTAGATATTCTTGTTAATATTGGCAAGAAATGGAAATTAGGATTTATTGTAGAATGGTCTTTATATGTAGGGTTGTGGTACGTAGTGGATTGACATTTGGGTATACTTTGCCTTTTTGTAGTTTTTGTATAAGTTCATGAATGGTAATTGTAATGTGGCCGTTAAATGTATGTAGATGGATCGCTTAGTTCGTTATTTCTCCGGTGGTTCGGTTAATGAGAATGGAGAGTTTGAGAGGATGAAGCATGAGGTCACAAGATTTGATAGCCCTCCTTCATTTGATGAAGTTTTAGTTCGAGCTAGCTCAATTTTCCAAGTTGATCAAGAACAGAGTGAAATAATCCTACAGGGTAGATTTGATGCCGGTGACAAAAGGGCTCATTATGTGTGTTGACACCAGATTTTAGCACCTGATATGCTGAGTCAGATGGTGACATAGAGAGGCTAATACTGTGCGATGGGCCCGTTGACTGGTCAAAGATGAATGTGACGAGGAAGAAAGCCGATGCTGGAGAGGAGTCCGATGAAGCAAGAAGTCCGATCTGATGATGGATAAAAGAAGAAGGGCGCGTCGGCTAAGAAGGAAGTGTATCAGATGCGGGGACTATTTCCTTTTCAGAGGGCATATGGGAGTCCCGTTTTATGTTAAGCTTAGTTTACTTTATCTGCAAGTTAGTCAGTTTACTTTATCTGCAAGTTAGTCAAGTCCGATCGGGACTCATCATGACCAGGGTATAAATATGAACCCTCGTCCATTGTAAAAACTATTCTCACAATCAATACAATCCGGCTTCACGCCAAAAACCCTAGTAGTAGTTACCGACGAAGCTCATTGGTGGACGGGCTGCATCAGTTCTGATCTTCGGCTTACCAGTAAGTTAGTCAATTTATCGAACTAGTATAGGCTTTGAATTGAGGCGCATCGCCCTTTCTCGTTTATACTGTTCAACCGATTTATCTCTGGATAATCAAGATTGATATAGATTCCCTACGTCGGAGCTAGATCAATATTGATTATTCAACAGATTATCGTTTATCGGATTGCACTTTAAGCCTAGATTCCCTACGTCGGAGCTAGGTATCAAGATTAGTCTAGATTCCCTACGTCGGAGCTAGAGTAATCTTGGTTACTAAAGGCAGTCTTTGCGGTTTGTTTGGAGTTGCTAGATTGGTTTAGATCTACGCCATGTGAATCAATTCTACTTCTTCAATGGCTTTGAGCATTGGTCTTGGTCCGATTTAAGCAATATTTATCTTACAGCATCGTTCTAGGTCCGATCCTTGCTTTGTGGTTTAATCTGGTTGTTCTTTGAGTATTGTACTGGTGTAGATTCCCTACGTCGGAGCTGGATCTTTGCAATACGATTAGATTAATCTTTGATTGTCATGCTTGGTCTAGATTCCCTACGTCGGAGCTAGATTCATCTTGATTAATCAAAGGAAGCTTTGGTTATGCCTTATTGCTATTTGAATGTTAAGTATGGTGTAGATTCCCTACGTCGGAGCTAGGTCTTGCTTGATTATTTGGTAGCATATCTTAGAATCAGAACAACCCTGTTAATGTTTTACCTGCTTATTTGCTTAATCTGGTCAACACCTGTGCGAGCATCTTGTTTAATTGACAGGTTGATGAGTTGAGTCTGATTATCTAGCTATCCGATCTGATCATAGTTGGAGAAATCTAGATTCCCTACGTCGGAGCTAGATTTCTCTGAAAAGGCTATAGTCCGATCGGTTGGTTAGATGGTCCAATAAGACGAGTCAAACTGGCAACTAGGCAAGATGGACAATGTATCGGCTTACACTTTGATTATTTGATATCTTGTTTAAAGACACAGCTGATCCATTACTTTACATATTGGCCTTGTTTTATGCTTTATTTATTATTCAAAGGCCGATCTGTTATATCAATCAAGGTCCGATCCTGATTGGTCCGATTCTGAGGTCCGATTTGGTGTCTGATTGAAGTCCGATTACTCGGTCTGATTGACGTCATCAATAAAGTCCGATTTTGAGGTCCGATTGGTATCGGCCGATACGTGTCTGATTGGGTCTTGGCTAAAATCCGACGTTCCTCCATCGTTTGGAATAAAGCCGGCACAATCAAAGAGCAATTTAACTGTTTTATCCCCTTGTCAATTTCAGGTCAAATTGACTGGCACGCTGCGAACCTGAACTGGAGTGTGGACTGGCACTGGAGCGAAGCAGATCTCCCTGGTCTTCGTGTGCTGACCGCGGAGGATACAACCGCCGATTTTTCACGTCAACACATTTTTGGCACGCCCAGTGGGACACGAGAAACAAATTCCAAGATGTCGTCGTCTGATGCTGAACAAGAAACTGCAGCAAGACTTGCTGCTGAAAAGGAAGCTGCTGAGAAGGCTAAGAATGACAAGAACAAGACGCCTGAGACGGCCATTCTCATTACAAAAGCCGATCTGTCTAAAGCTCAATTGGATGCAGTTCAGGCTCAGATTGATGCGTTTGAGAAGCTCTGTCTTGGCCAATTTGGGCGTAATCGTTCAGGCCCAATACTCAAAGGTCCTCTCCCAGATCCAGAGTTGATCAAGAAGACAACTGATGCTCGGGAGTACCAGGTCAACATGACAGAGATGATTCACCAGGCTGTACATCATGCATTGATCAACCAGTCAGGCACTTTGGTGAATTCTTTGGACAATCTCATCAAGAAGGCGGTGGACGATGCTATTTGCTTGAAAGGTCCAGTGTTTATAGCAGATTCTGCAGGGGCATCAGGATCAGGAAGAGGCAAAGAAACTACAGATAATGCAATGACCGTTGCTCCACAGATTCCGATTGCTCCACCACCTCCTGTTGAACTGGCCAACGGTTTTCTGTTGATGGCCGATGGAACTATTGTCGGCCCACATGGTGAAAAATATGCTAGGACTCTGAACGAAGGAGAGAAATAACCTGCAGCTGCAAGACTACGTACAGAGATTCCTTCTCATCAGCGTATGGTCGGTGATTACAATAATTATGTGATGGATATAGCTGATGGAATGCCACCTGGAAGTCAACAGTCCGATTGGTCACAGAAAATAGCCGAGGTGATCCAAAATCAATTCGGCTTGAAGCCTAAAGATGAAGCGAGGTTGTATCGGCACCCGTACCCATCTTACTTTGATGCAGTGCCACTTCCTCCGCGTTACAGAGTGCCGGATTTCTCCAAATTCTCCGGGCAAGATGATATGACCACCATCGAACATGTGAGCCGATTCTTGGCTCAGTGTGGTGAGGCTGCTTCTGAGGAGGGACTCAGGCTCAGATTTTTCCCTCTGTCACTGTCAGGGCCGGCGTTTACCTGGTTTACGTCGTTGCCAGCAGGATCAGTCACAGGATGGTCCGATATGGAGAAGCAGTTTCATAAATACTTCTTTTCTGGTCTCAACGAGATGAAGATTTCCGATTTGATTGCTATCAGGCAGAGGAACGATGAGACCGTCAAGGAGTATATTCAACGGTTTCGAGACACTAGGAATCGGTGCTATAGTTTGAAACTTTCTGATATGTAGTTGGCCGAGCTTGCATTCCAGGGTTTGCTCGTGCCGATTAAAGAAAACTTTTCTGCTCAGGAGTTTGAGACATTGGGACAACTGGTTCAGAAGGTGTCAGCCCATGAGATCCGATATCAAGAGATGAAGCGTGTGAAGTTTTCCAAACAAGTATCGTATCTCTCTGAATCTGAAGAGGAAGCTGATGTCAACATAGCTGAATGGACCAAATCCATGAAGCCAGTATCGCTCCCATGGATCAAGCAGAACCCGGAGAAGTTCGGATTTGACATAACTAAGGCCGATAAGATTTTTGATTTACTGCTCAGTGAGAAGCTTATCCAGCTTTCTCCAAATCATTCTATTCCATCGGCCGATGAGTTGAAGAAGCGTAAATATTGCATATGGCACAACTCAACTTCTCACGAGACCAATGAATGCAAAGTGTTCAGAAGGGAGATCCAATTGGCTATAGAATCTGGCAAGATCAAGTTTGAAGACAACAAGAAAGCCATGAAGATCGATCGTCATCCCTTTCCTAATAACTTTGCTGATTTCTCCTTTTCTGTTAATATGGTTGATGCTAATGAAAAGGGGAAGTTTAAAGTGCTTACATCGGACCACGCCAAGAGTTCTGGTGCCGTTGATCCTGCAGTTCAAGTTACTGTTGAAGAGCTGCGGAGGAATCATCAGGCATTTGGGCGTGAATCTAAGACTCCTGGTGGATATCGGCCACGTGTGACTTCCTAAATGTTGATTAACAAGTACAAGAGGCAGCAAGCAGCAGCCCGAGCGTGGGAAGAACGCGAGGAACGACGACGTCGGAGGCGTGAGTATCAGGCAAGGCGGCTTGATGAAGAGTTTGATGATCAGCACCGACGTGATGATAGGTCCGATGGCCGACGCCGATTTAATAAAAGGTCCGATGGCCGACGCCGATATGATGAATGGTCCGATGGCAGACGCTGGTTTGATGATAGAGTTGACGGTCGTCGTCAGTACGGTTATAGGTCCGATTGGTATACGGACAGACATCAAGCTTATGACCGGTACGATCAGAATGATGATCATTGGGGGTGTCCTTTCTTCGTATTCTGCTGGAACGAGAAGCTTAGATTGCCATCAAAAGCAGATTGTCCTGAATGCAGTTTCCAGTATGAAGAATACAGAGCTTCCAAGAGAGGTCGACGATCAGTTCATGAATGGATCGGCGTCAGGATTGATGATCATCATCAAAGAGATGAAGGCCGAGTTAATGCTCATGGCCATAAAAATATCGAAGGCCAGGTTGATGTTCTTGGCCCTGAAAAAATGGAAGAGAAGGCTCCAGTTCAGGATTGGACTAAAGAACCTCCAATGAGGCCTGGACAGTGGTGCCCATCAGGGATTTCTAGGTCCAAAAAGAGACGTGTTCAGAGGTTGCGCTATCATGAGCAGATCCAGGAGCAAGAATTGGCAAAAGAAAAGAAGACATGGCGCATCAAGATGGCCAATGATGATGAAGCAAGCACATCGGCCGCAATAAACATGGTTTTGATGTTGCCTTTTGATTTTGCTGCTCCTGATGAACAGGATGATCATGAGGTCAATTATGAACTGGAAGAAGCCGCTGCATGCTTGGTTCTTGATTCAGAAAAGGCTATCTTTGAGAAGCCAAATGCAAATGGATATCGGCACTTGAAGCCTCTGTACATCAAGGGATACGTTGATGGGAAGCCGATGACCAAGATGCTGGTTGATGGAGGAGCTGCAGTCAATCTCATGCCTTATTCCACGTTTCGCAAACTGGGTAAAGGGATTGATGATTTGATCAAGACAAATATGACACTCAAGGACTTTGGCGGTAATGTTTCAGAACCTCGGGGGGCAATTCATGTGGAATTGACCATCAGCAGCAAGACATTGCCGACTACTTTCTTTGTGATTGATGGCCAAGGTTCTTACAGCATGCTCCTCGGACGTGATTGGATCCATGCCAATTGCTGCATCCCATCCACAATGCATCAGTGTTTGATCCAATGGCAAGGCAATAATGTGGAGATCATCCCAGCTGATGATTCAGTTAGCATTGCTACAGCTGAGTCAACGATTTGGGAGTTTGAAGGAGTTGAATGCCTGTCAGGGAAAGCATGGGATGGTGACTTCCTCAAGGTGTCCGATCAAGGACTACAGCCGATCCAAGCAGTCGGCTCTGAGACTTTATTTTAAATGATTGATTTGATCGCTGATCATTGTGGACCTAATGTTGATATTGTTGAACAATGCACCATGGAGCTTGATGCAATTGGTCCGATCAATACAGAGGCCGATGTGGTTGACACAGTTCCCTGGATCATGTTCTTTGAATGGTTCATCTTGCAATGATGGTTGCGGAATCGGCCTTCTTATTATTTCGCCTCGGGGGGCAAGATTCGAGTTTGCTTATCCGATTGAAAAGTGCACAAATAATCAGGCGGAATATGAAGCATTGATGAAAGATCTCCGGATTCTTAAAGAGATCGGCATTTAATTTGTTGAGGTATTTGGAGATTCTTTGTTGATCATTAATCAGTTACTCGGCACGTATGATTGCAAGATGGATGCGTTGATGCCTTACTTTGAGAAATGCCGGGATTTGATTGATCAGTTCTCCTTGGTAATTCTTAAGTATATTCCAAGACATCGTAACGAAGAAGCAGATCGGCTGGCGCAAAAGGCGTCTGGCTATCGGCCTGTGTCCGATGTGATGATGCAAGAGATACCAGGAGGAGATTGGAGGAAAGAAATCGTTGAATATTTGAAGGATTCTTCTATCAAGACTTCCAGGAAGTTACGTTACAAATCAATCAGACATGTCTTGGTTGAAAGGGAAACATTTCCTAGATCATTGAACGGGAAATATTTGAAGAAGTACTACCCTAGCATTTGGGTAAATTCGTAAAGCCGATACCGCTGCTGCTCATGCCGTCGCTGCTGATGAAGGAAAAGTGCTGGAATACCAAGATTCAGAAGAAAGGATTT
>QPGU01000543.1:31986-50532 GCA_004135705.1 Alloteropsis semialata | reverse complement strand
GGACCCGCCTCGCCGCCATCCAGGAGTCGCTCCGGGAGGCGGAGTCGCGAGCGGTGCGGGAGGCGAGGCCGACGCGCGGGCAGCGGGCGTTGCGGGAGGTGGAGTCGTGGGCGGTGCGGGAGAAGGAGGCGGAGGTGGAACCGGAGAGAGGAGAGATGGAGACCGGAGAGAGAGGAGAGAGGAGAGAACCGGGGACGCATATTTGCCTACCGCCTCGCCTCTCACGCATTTTGGGTCGTCGGTTTGCCTTGTCTGTTGGAGCATGTTTTTCTCACCTAAAATCACTGTGCCGAACGCAAAATGAGTTTGGGTCACCATATGCGTAGGCTGTTGGAGACAGCCTTATGAACCAGTGCTTGTGAGTTATGATGGGAACTGGGAAGTCGTTTCCAAAAAAAAAAGAAGTTATGATGGGAAGGGCTACATCACGAACAAGCAGTACAGCTAGTGTCTAGTGGGATTCTTAGTAGGATACTAGGACACAAAGTGAGTTTGGCCCTGTTTAGATTGGCAACTTTTGCCGGCAATTGGTAACTTTCTTTCTACTGACAACCGTGTCTCCCTCACAGAACACGCTTCTCAATGACAACTTTCTTTCCAAACTTCATCAAACTTTTCCAACTAAACAGGCCCAGTTTCATAGGTAACAGCTTGGATCTTTATTTTTTCCCACCATTTCTCTTTTTAATGGATGGTTTTTCTCGGATCCTGTGGTTGTAAAATTGTTAGTCTGCGGTTTATGAAACAGAGTCCTTCATGTTAGATGCTTTTGCATAAATAATTGATTTTATTGTTGTGAACGCATATGGGCAAGAAGGTCAAGTAATCAAAACACATTGGCTTATGAAGAGCCTTTAATTGAAACCATATGAAGAAGTGAAGTAAAGCGGTGTTTGGATCCATTTGCCATGGGCAAAAGTTTAGGGGCTAAACTTTTGCTCTGCTTGGCTGTTTGGATCTAGGGGTTAAAAGTACAGACTTTAATGACACAATGACTAATTTGCTCCTCATAATAAGGGCATGCAGTGGTGGACCAGGGGTAAAAGATGTCCAACACATACCCCGAGGTACTTTTAGCCCAGTTTTGGCCCTTCTGAGAGGCTAAAGTTTTTAGTCCATTATTTAGCCATTTGCCTTACATGTTTGGATCCCATTGACAAAAAAAAGAGCTAAAAGTGCAGATCTAAACTTTAGCCTCTGGATCCAAATAGGGCCTAAGATGTAAAGACCTGGCCAAGGAAATAGCTACAAACGACTCTACTTGTTCAATGGACCACACCTGCTAATTAATTAGATCAGCCTACTCCCCCCCCCTTCCAGCCCATATTATCCTACAAGCGCGGGCCAAATTTAATGGGTTGAGTCTCATATACACCCACCCTCAAAGGCCTCGACATCCTTGTCGAGCTACCGAACTAACCTACCCATACGGGAAAAATGTCCATGTCGACTCTTTTGGCTATGTCAGGCCTACACCCACCCTCAAAGGACTCAACGTCCTCGTCGAGCTACCAAAACAACCTATCCGTACATGACAAATGTCCATGATCGACTCTCTTGACTACATACAATATTTCTAATTCCCCGGCCCAAGTGCCACGCTCTGATGAGGTATGCACAACTTATCCACGCTTCCGGACCATATACACATGTTGGACCATGAGAGGTGGCTCCGACTATCATTTGTAATGATCTGACCCGAGAAAACACGACTAAAACCCACTCTATAAGTTGAATGGACTACACTTACTAGTAATTTTTGCATTTTCGTCCTTACTTCACGAAAAAGGTTGCAATCAGAATTAATTTACTTCCTAAGCAAGTTATTTAACCTGGTTCATCTCGAACTACGTTACCCACCTCTATATTAACTCAAAATCAGCCCAGCTGGACTTTGAGTCTATGGCGCCGTTCGGCTGATCAGAAACGGGCAGAACTGGGCTGAATGTGTACAGTGCCAGAGTTCAGCCAACTGAATTCGGCTGACAGATTGGAATCAGCTGAATTCGGCTGAGTTGATGAGCTGGCATATTCAAATCAAAAAACGGCGGCAACTGCAACAGTTTATACATTTGAAACTCAAACCGCAGCAACAAGCAGATTCACCCTATTCATTACCGCACGAATTATCAAATGAGCCACTAATCACAGCAATTCCAAATAATCAGTACCACTTATGACCCCATCCATAAGGTCTGTACAGTTCGCTACATCGTACATATAAGTGGACCATTTACAAAATTTGTAGCCGTCATGAGCCACTAATGACACAGCTACAAGTCTCACAACTGCATCCATGTCCTAGACAAATTGGCACTGCACTAGTTTATAAATTCACCTAATGAAACTAATTTCAAGTAGTACCCATAGTAAGCAGGCAAATTCATCAACCTCCAAAAGCCATCTGCAACCCTCTTCCTCAACCAGCCAGTCCCTCATCCCCATGCTCCCAGCCCCTTCCATACCTCATTCATCAAAATCCTCATCCTCCATGTCCTCCCAGTAACTGCATGTTTACAAATGATTCATTAGTACCAACTTTGGCCACAGTTACTAAATATTGATCATTGCATACTAAATATTGATCATTGCAGACATGTATGTCAAGTAATAAACAAGTTTCACATACTTGTTCCCAAGGAGTCCAAGTCCCAGCGTAATCCACTCTCGGACTTCTTGTATAGGTGCATCAGGACTTAAAGCTATAGAGGCAATTTGACTCAATTGGCCTAGTCCAGCACGTACCCTATGCCTCGATGGATGTGTAGGCCCCTCCAGCTGATGCACAAAGTTGTGAAGTGCCAGTCCAGCCATTATAAGCTGTGATTGCTTTACTAGCGGATAATGAGGTACGCGATCCAACATTTGCCACTTCATTTTTGCTGCTCCCAAACTCCGTTCAATAACATTTCGCAGCCTTGAATGGTGCCTGTTGAACACCTCCTCTGCGCTTTGAGGCTTCTTTTTCTTGAACTCCTTCACATGGTACCTCCTTCCTGGATGTGGCGGCATGTAACCCTCTTGACAAGTATACCCAGAGTCCACCAAATAATAGCGTCCTGCAAACAAATACACACATTTTCATTACAACAGCACCTAATTAACAGGCTGCCACCATAAATTGTACATGCATCAGGGTTTTATTTTGCAAACAAACCTTTTGGTGGGCGCGGGAACTTGCTATCCATGAGAGCCCTCTGCTTCAACACCCGCATGTCATGCGCTGAACCCTCCGTGCCAACGCCAACATACGTGAACATCATTTTGAAGTCACAAACACAAATGACATTTTGGCTTGTCCACCCATGCCTATTAGTGAAGTCAGCTTGAACTCTTTCAGGAACACTCACCTCAATGAGCGTCCCATCAATGGCTCCTATGCAACCATCAAACAGAGGTGAGTACTCCGCCAACTCCTCAGGCAATTCTGCATAACTGCTGTCCGTTGGCCTAAGCACGGCATCTGCAAAGGGCATCATGGCGTTCAGGACATGTTGGATCAACATGCTGCAAGTTCCCAGTCCCCTCCGGATTCTCTCATGCATTTACCTCATTGACTGCTTAGTCCCAAGAACCCACAGGAACAAGCCTAAAGCTTCTTCTGTTGAGATGTCCCTAGTTGGTTGTAGCCCATAGTAGTTGGTTAAGATGTGATGCAACTTGTAGAAGTTCTCAGGCTGCATACGAAAGTTGAGAAAACATCTGTTTGGTTTACTCAGCACATTGTTTACCCACTGACGGCCGTTGAGGTTCGGCACAAGCACATGTTTGAATGTTGGCGATGCCGGGGCCATCATCCCAGACATTGCATAACCTACTGCCAGAGCAGCATTTGCCAGTTCATTGAAACTATTCTCACTAGAATTGTCACTATCTTCATCATAACTGTGATTGGTATGGTGCTCCATGATTGTTCTGCCTTCACGAAATGTACTTATGATTTTAATTCTACTACACATAAAAAAGGGCACAAACTTTAGCATGCAATGGCATTTAAAACTAAATTATAACTGAAACATTTACAACGATGTGCTTCCATGGTCAAACTTGAAAGATATAACAGGTAAACAAGCATGCTACAAAATAATTGGTGTGCATGAATAGTCAGTGCATTGTAGTGCCTATTTAATCTCATTTTGCATAATGTAACAATGGTATGCAAGTTGTAGTTAGCTGAAAGAAAGAGGCGTGTATGAGCACATGGAGAATTATGTAAGAGATAGTCTCTACATGGAGAACACTAAGGCACAATAATTCGATAACAGAATATATGTGACCTAGAAGATATGGTACTTCATTTTATTTTTGAAGTTCATTTTATTTTTGAAGTACAAGATGAAGCCACAGCTGAACACCAACATCGTCAAATTTTGGGTATAACTAATTTATGTCATAGAGATTGGAAAAAAAGTAGCTATTAGTACCTGCCAATGTCTTGAGCAGAATCACACGAGGACACAACTACCTCTTGAGGTGCTTCTGCAGAACCTATGAAAATAGGAAGATCATACTCAAATAACTCAATGAAAATGGTCAACATTGACCTACATCTATAAACATGCATTCTCATTCAAGATGACGTTCACAGAGGTACGGTGAATTGACATTTGATCTGTGCAAAGTGGGGAAACTATTGGTCAGTTCAGTGTCTAACCATGTGTGCTGGAACAGCGTCAGATAAACACATAACTAAATTTTGGTGAAGCCAAATCATTTATGCTAATCTTGACAATGCTGCGTATATACTATTTGGAAATGGACTTTGCATTGATGAAATGGACAATTTCCATCATAAAACTTACATGGAAACTGTAGGGTTCTTGAAATTAATCTAGTGGTTAATATGTGCTAATTGTCATAGTATAGGCCATTGCTATCTTTACCTGTTTATTCATCGCACTACTCATTCTTGTTTACTTCCTCTTCTCTGATACCTGACAAAGGACGCAAACACATATATCAAAAGGTTTCAGTTAGAGTTTAGGCCCTCAAGGAGAAGGGCAGAAATAATAATAAAAGAGTTTACCTAAAGTAAAGCTCTAGATCAGCACTTCTAAATGCACAAATACGATCTATATCCAACATAGCGATTAAAAAAACAGGCCCTGGAACTAGAGCTTAATCTATAGAGAGTGTGCATTAAATTAAGTGGGTTCAAAATGTGCTGAAGACTGAAGAGCAGTGGTTATTCTATAATGGAGGCACTGAGCTCTAGATCCACACTTATAATTAAGTGAATAGATATAATCCATATATATTCAATATAATAAAAAAAATTGTAGACCTTGCAACTACATAGTATATACAGGGGCCATGTCAAATTAACAAGGCCCAGAATGTGATCAGAAGTGAAGACACTGGTTGTTCTAAAATGGAGTCATCAGCCTAAAGAGTTACTGCATGGAGACATACTACAGAGGGCATTGGCATTTATCCTATCAACTACAGAGGGCTTTGGAAAAATTATTGGAAACAGAAAAGCAAATTGAATCTGTAATCTACATCAAAATTCCTCAGAGAACAGTCAATGGATATGCTAATGCTATTCTCCGGAACCAAAACATGACACATACATTGTAAAACAATAGGATGCATTCCTTCTTGAAAAAAATAGGATGCAATTCATATACCTCTAGTATACCCCATCAATCATATTTCTTGAAGATCAGTCCCTAAATTTAGAAAACAGCACCATGAATCCACATATGTAGTGTAGCAGCAAAAATATAATTTCAATTGATGGAAGTATACCGATATTAGAATTGATAAGTACTAAGTGCCTAACGTAAGAATCTGCAGATTTATTGACATTTAGTGAAACATGGGTGTCATTTTCGATCCAATGAAAAACAGCTTATGCTGAGTTATACTAAGTGAAACATGTAAGCTCTATATGTCAGAGACAGCTCTAGATGACATTCATCTGTCATGGTTGGATTAACAATCCAGTTTCACCGGGCACTCCAAGGTGTTCTGACCTACTAACCATTACCTAAGTTTTGGGTAATATGTATAGATAAAATTAATCTAAACATAACTCAGGCATAGCCATAGATCTATACTCTGGCATAACCATTACCTAAGTTTTGGGTAATGTGTATAGATAAAATTAATCTAAACATAACTCAGGCATAGCCATAGATCTATACTATCAAGACACAGCTTCAGATTTCTAGAATAGGATTTTTTTAGCTGACTTTAACTAACTGAAAAGCTATCATAACCAGAGGTTAGAAGATCAAGATATTTACCAGGTAAATACTAACTCACACAGCACAACTTTTTATTTCTGGGGTTTGACAGGATTACATACAAAATTATTTGCAATTGGTCTCTGCAGTACATATATGCACATACTCATGTTGCATCAACCTACGTGTAGACCTCACATCAGAGGTTGTTGCTCACATAAGCTGATTAGAAACTTCAGAAGCTTAAGCATTGTTTAACAGGGTCTATACCAGCCTAAAGACAAAGCACATGATATGTCCCAACCAATCTGCTAACATCAGTTAATTCAGGTAACCTCACTTCAGAAGGTGGAAACAAGAATATTTACAATAGCAACAATTAATCACATATTCAGGTAAGGAGAAGTAATCTGCTAACATCAGTTGTTAGTCCAAAGCAGAAGCCTCACCTTCTCTGCTCCTAGAATATCCTTTTCCCTCCAAAAGAAATCTGTCTGCTTCTTACCTACAGGAAAACAAAAGGCACACTGATCAGTCCATATTTTGAAAAAATGCATCAATATTCCTGTGCACCAGCAATATGCATTGTTACATATATGAAAACATGCTCATGTAATAAGACAACATAGCAGCACGATTATTACAATCCAAGTCCGTTAACAGAGTCAAAATTATTACACACATAGTTTTGCACAGTACATAAAAGAGGCATTTAAACCAATACAGTCCAACTAAACGACAGCCGAAACAAGCGCTTGTACTCCAAAGACAGCCGCAAGGACTACTTCTGGTTCTGTTGCTTGAGCCAGGTCAGCCAAGGAATACGGACTTCTGGGCCATCCATGTTGAGGAACTCTCTACGGAGCACAGAGCTTTCGAACGACTTCAAAGCTGTGAAGTAGAGGTCCGAAGGGATTGGCACACCATCGTCTCGTAAGAGTTGCATTGCTGCATCAACCTCTTCCTGTTCACGGTTCCGGGCACGATCCCGAGATGAACTCCGCGCAGCAATGCTGTCCGATATCTTCCCCAACATTTGCCCAACTTCGCAGCACTTCTTATGTGGGCTCTGAACCTCTTGGTCGCCACGGGCCCTTTTGGATCCAGAGTGATAACTGACAGGGCCACTGTGATCGTGCTGACTCATAACATGAGGAGGTGTTGACGAACCAATGCCACCTCCCGATATGTACGTGCCAGAGTTGGTGACGCGGTCGCCAAAGAGGGCATGCAGTTCATTCAGGAAAGCCGGTGGGTGGGCACGATCTGCAGCAGCGTTACTTGTTTCCTGCAGTTAACATAGGTGTTAGTCTGTGCGTGAAATTATGAATCTTAACATAACAGTAGAGAACTGAGTGGTAGCAGTATAAGTAGTAGTAAACTAACCACGGGCTGCGTACAGTCATCGGGATCATTAGGCAAGCCGTACTGGGTCTGCCAGTACTCTGGTTCAGCGGCTATGCCCCCTGTGGCTGTGTCCCGTCCGAGACCGGAGCCTGATTGCGCGTCCTTCCAGTCTTTGTACTTTTTTTTGAGATAGTCAAATTTGTTGGTCACCTGCTTGTGTGTGTATTGGGGGAAGTGTGGATAAATGTTGCGCCAGCCATCCTTAGTTATACCAAACTGGCTCCAATTGTACTTCTGCTTCTCCTCAATGGCAAGTTTCAGCAGAAGAGCTATCTCTGAGGACTCCCAACGCATCTGTGGGGACGTGTAATGGCTAACTTGGATTCTGTTGTTCGAAAACAGTAGAGAGGTACAAGAGGAAATGCTACAACGCCGTAACTACAAGTGCAACGACAAGGCGAGTTGAGAAACAGATACTTGCCTTGGTTTCTCGCTTCGCTCGTTTGGCACACAAGTTGTACAGACTAGCTTCCGGCAGTGACCACGAAGCTGATGACGAAGTTGCCAGTGTAGAGGACTGTTGAGAAGCCACCCGATGGTACCCAGCCTGAGTCCAGGAATTGTAGGCCGCCTGCACGCACAAGTTCACTGATTCTTTCGATGCCGGTTGCCTAGCTGTTTAGGTGAAGTTCCTGCATGCAGCAGTTGGAATTCAGGAACATTAGATACGGGAAATGCAGGAAATAGAGGAAGTACACAGCAGATTACCACATTGAACTTCAACCCAGTCAGTTAGCAGCTAAGTAGTAGTGTTATATGTAAACCAAATTTATGAAGAACGTAGAAATTAGAGGGAAACAAAAGCACAGGTACTCACAGGTTGCCCAAGGCAAGCAAAGGCAATTGCACCACAAGTAGCAGACACGATAACAACAACAAGATCTGATATCAACCTACAATACTATTATAATCTACATTCAACAATCAAGTTTACATGAAGAAAGGATATTTTCATTCACCATGCAAATGACTGAGTAGCAGTTTGGAATACATATTTGTTGGGCATATATAAAGAATTAAATATTGCAGTTGTTTCATATTTTGTTGACTGCTCAAGTGGTACTATGAGTAAGCAACTCATTTAGATCTGCTGGGAAAAAGAAATTATTTGATGATTTAAACTATAGCTGCAAAATATAAGCAATAGTTAAACTCTAAGAATAAGCCCAAACTTATGACTCTTGAGAGAGAACTATCAGGTAGTGTCTGTTTTTGCAGATGTAGACATATTGTTTTCTAAATAAGATTGGAGTATAATAACATTGAGTAAATATTGAAGGGGTTCATAAATGATACATGCTGGCAATAAATATGAAAAGAAATTGTCCTATACTGATGTAAAAAAACTACAAGAAATCTTATGTGCTTATTTGATTACACTCTAGTACTCTACCATACAGCCTTAATTGTTCATCTCGGCTGCAAAACAGACTATATGCTTGCTTAATTGCACTCTACCATCCAGCAGGAATCTCGTAGCTTTAATTGCTAAACGCGCTCTTGTTGAATGACAATGATTCTAGCATGCACAGAAAAAAAAATTCCGTGAGTCGTATTGCAATAAATTTGGGAGAACCCCATGCCGCTGGCATACAAAACTTGCGTGCTCCTGTACCCTACGCAACGACGCGCTCGACGATTTTCCCTTGATCTGGAGGTGATGATAGGAAAGGCATATTTGAACGGGAGGCAATCCGCCGGAGTTTGGCAAGCGAAATCGCATTCCCCCGTGGATCACGCCTCGAAACAGGAGCAGAATCCAGCTCCCGCTGCAGAATCTCTCGCACGTACGAGACAGAAAATCAATCCCCCTCCTATGGAACCGGGGGCCGAATTCAAGCACCCGGATCAACGGAAACCAACAGGACGAAACAAATCGAACGGGATCCTAACAGGGAAGGCGGCCCAAAGCGGAAGCTAAGCAGCGCGGCGATGGGGATGGGATCCGCGCCGGCGCGATCCTCGCCGGGATCCCGCATTCCGTGCCCGCCACCCGAGGATTCAATTGAATCCAATCCAATCCAACCCCCCTACGCGCAGCGGATTTGGTGTAGGATCGCGAGCGCTCACCTCGGGGTCGGGGCCCTGCGGTTTGGGCGAGGAAACCCTTGCTCCACTCCGCTCGGCTCCGCGCTCGGGCGTGCTTGGCCTTGGCCACCGCCTCGCTTTAGCTCGCGCTGCCGTGTGGTTGGGTTCGGCGGCCGTCGGCGTCGGCGCTGCAGAGGAGAGAGGAGCGGAGACGACGGGGGAGGAGAGGAGAATTCGAAGGTGGTGGGTGGGGGCCGGTCGGCTGAGGGGAGGAGATGCGGGGGTGGGGAGGGGGCGCCGATTAGGTCAGCGTCGGCCAGCCGAACGGCTGAGGCTGGGCCAGCCGAACGGCTGGGCTGATAAGCCCATCGGCATTCAGCCCAGTTCAGCCGGTTTGTGATCAGCCGAACAGCCCCTATATTATCCCACAACCACGGACCCAATTTACCTGGTCGGATCTTACACTAGAGAGACACAATGAACTGAGACTAGAAACTAGATAGAAAATTATAGTATTTTTTAATGAAGCAAGTCAATATTCATAGCCTAACAAAAAAGAATAAATAGAATGAGACTCAATATGCTCTAAATAACACAAGTATCAGCCTCAAGATACAAATTAAATAGATTGGGAACAAGATGAGGTTGCTCGATGGAAGTGTTTTCACAGAGAGGCAAAAGAGATTTTATTTTCTTTATATGATTTTTGCGACTATAGTTTGATTGTTAGGATGATACATAATCGCTTTAGGCAGACATTGTTTTATATATAGCATTTTGTATCTTTTTGCCCACCTTTCCCATGAATCTAAGGACATTTTTCCTTTTTAGGGGATGATTTATCTTGATCCTATATGTTATATGATAACAAGGTGGTAACCTATAAAGTAGATTTTTTTTACAATTTTGATTTTGACTTTGTTGTTATTGTTATGGACATTACTTGATTATAATTTTAGCTTCACCAAGAAGCCTTTGCGGTCAAAACAAGACATGAGTCTTTATGAGCTTAAAATATATGGACACATATCAAAGTCAGGGAAATAATTTGAATTGAGACTACAAAGTTAAGGGGCCATAACGTTTTACTTAGAAAAGGTTTGGTCTAGCAAAATTTGTTTAAAATATACCAAATTAGATGTTTTGGAGCATCAATCAAGCTGCACCTGGTTTTGAAGGTCACAACACTGTTTTCCTAACTTCGCTCTACTAAACTCATATGTGCATCCTTACAAGTTTCCTCTATACATTTTGTGCTAATGCTTCACACATTAAGATGTCACATAATAATCACCCGGGGATTAATTTATGTCTAGAGTCCTTCATGTATTTTCCTTTTTGGTTTGAAACTTTGTACTTTTTTCCTATTTAATATATAACCAATAGGGGCTTTGCCCCCCCTCCTTTTCCCTAAAAAAAATAGATGAGGTTACATGGAGTCTAAATTATATATACAATCTCTGTTGCAATCAAACAAAATTTTGACTATGTCCATTCTTGTAAAGTGCTTCATCTAATATAAGATCTTATTATATATGAGATGCACAACAAGTTTCGGCTCATGGCATATGGCAATGGAGGAGATAATCAGGGATCAAATATCATAAGAGCTTTTTTGTCTTTTAGAAAAAAGACGCCCGTGTGTACATTATATGTGTACGCGGATCACGACTAGTAAAGTATTTCATTTCCCCTTTCCTCCTCTTTTCTTTGCTGAGGTGGCATTACAATGTGTTGACTCCGGCAAGTTTCCACTATTCATCCATCACATCAAATATTAGGACATTAATTAGGGGTATTAAATATGGATTAATGATAAAAATTATTCCATAACCCCGGGTAAATTCGCGAGATGAATCTATTGAGCCTAACTAGGTCATGATTAGACAACGCCATGCTATAGTAAACAATCTCTAATGATAGATTAATTAGGCTTAATAGATTCGAAATTCAATTATCAGGCGAGTTGTGTAATTAGTTTTTTTATTAGTATCCGAATACCCCTTCCGACATCCCATTTTACAATTCGGCAAGTTTCCATTTTTCGAACTAAACAAGGCCTTACAAACTGTTTTGGGAGTATATCTTTATAATTTTTGCTTTTGCACCACATGATTCTGATGCTTTTGCATGTTTTCCTTTTAAAAAGGACAGATGTTTTACGGTAGTTGAAAAGGTACCAGGAGGTATCACGAGACACCTTTCCTATTTTGGTAAGGTACCGGAAGGTACTAGGAGGTACCTTTCCAATTTTGATATCGGTCCCATCTATTTTTGGTACCGGTCCCACCTATTTTGGTACCATTTGGTACCTTTTTCTAGGTACCTTTTATGTTTCAACCGTTGAATTTAGTTTGATGAACAGTCCTAATTTGTTTCAACTATTGTAAAATTCCTCTTTAAAAAGATGTCTCAATGCATGGCACTTTTTTTGCTTTTAAAGCTTTCCTCAGAGACTCTTGCTTATTTCAATAAAGAGGCTAAACTTCACTTGCTTATCTCAGTTGACCAATCGAGCCAACAGCAATCCCGGACGCCACTACGGGAAACCCCGTATTTGCCGAGTGCCCAACCCTTCGCCGAGTGCAAAATTTCGGGCACTCGGCAAATACGGGATATGCCGGGTGTAGGAAACAAAACACTCGGCAAAAGCTTCGCCGAGTGTATTTTGCCCTTTGCCGAGTGTTTCAGACACTCGGCAAATACGGGGTTTCCCGTAGTGCGCAAAGAACGTGAATCTTTCTGTGGGATTTCACTGCTGCCTAAATTATACGCAACCGAATTCTTTTAAACATGTTTTATAATAAGAGTAAGCTTGAGTTAGTTGTACGATTGACAAAAATAAATTCGTAATACAGATTATTTTGATCCAAAAATAAGGCTTAATAAAGAAGCTAAAAGCTGGAGATGGGAGACGTTGAATTTGTCATAAACATGCGAACCATATATTTGTATGGAGAACTGCTACACATATTGTGCTATTTATGTGCCAGATTCAAACGTTTAGATGTCGTTTTCTTCCCTTCCCTTTTCTTTTATTTATTTGTGAGAGAAAGATACCTCTAAGAGGGAAAAAAAGGTTATGATTCAGTCAACAATGTTTTCCTACTTATACACTATTGATCCGAACCTCAAAACCTATACATGCTGGTATATATTCAACTCCCCAAAGTTCCTTCTGTCTTGTGCAAATGTTTATGCAAGCATGAGTTTCATGCCCAGGAGAAAATATTCGAGCAAATACTGCAGCGTATCCGGTACAGCTACATCTGCATTATGACCATGGTTGCTGATCTGCACAAGCTTCTGAATTTTCTGTGAGAGCCCTTCCGTTGTTTAATATGATGATCATCTTATCTTATCCTGGCGAGCCAGAAGCTATTTATATTTAGAAAGTTCAGTGTTGCACTTACACATATCCATTTTATTCCGTCACAAAAAAGTAGGAAACATACTATGACTAAAAGAAAGCTTTTCACTCCATTGGCTATTTTCATGAAAACTGCACGAAGTCTGTTTTTGTGAAGGACCGGAACGGCGACCAGAGGAGGGGGTGAATGGGAGCCTTTAAAATTCTCTCGGAGAAACAAGGCCTATGTCCCAACTACAACCCCAAACACGCTTCTCACCTAATCGCAAAGATAACACAAGCCAACTCGTGACAAGCTTATCTCTGAAACGATTAGAGAGGCACAGATCAATGCGGAAGCAAAAGCAAGACAGCAAAAAGCTTGCACAAGCGATTAAGCTAAGCCACTGTTAAACCCTCACTAAAAAGCACTTAACCTAACTAAGCAAGCAAAACTTAATTAGTTAAGGCTAAACAAAGATTAGCAGGAGAGGAATTGAAAAACACTAATTAACTAATCAATGCAGATACTAAACACGTACCTAAACTTTCATTAGTTGAGTAAACAGTGAACACAATGATTAATAAATGCTGGAAGTGAAAACCAAATGCTACTGTACCTTCAATGGCCAAAGGTACCATCGGCATGAACCTTTCGCGCTTGACCTTCACCGCATGCCGTCGACCGCCATGTCGCATCCTACACCTGCACATCACAAGCCAAGAGACACATCAAACCACACAACGGTTGTCAATCACTCATCATCCAAGGGTGACCACCATTGGTCCACAATCTCCCCCTTGATGAGTGCATTGACAACACCCAACACAATGACTTGAAAAACAATAAGATGAAAAGAAAGGAAAAACGAAGAACTCATTCAGGTGATCCAAAAGCCAAGACAAAAGGCAAACACAAGATCACTCGAGATGAGAAGTCTCAGTCCCCTAAGACAAGGGCAACGGCTCGACGCAACTGAGACAAAGTCACATGATCCCTCAAGAAGAGGCAGAAAGGGCTCAACACCAATCATGTGACGATCGAAAGCTCAAACCAAATGCCGGCTCCTCAAGAAGAGGTAAAAGCTCAACACGACCGGTAAAAGAGCAAAAGAGAAAGCAACTCACACAAAAGAGATGCAAACTCAACACAAAGCTCCCCCTGAGCAAAAGTACTCCCCCTGAAAACATGCTACACAGAAATGCATGTAGGAGCAAATGCAACTTCCCCTTGCTAAATGCAATGCATAATCTCTATCTCCCCAAAATGCATGCAATACCATAAACTTCTCCCCTTTGAGCATATGCAACACAAACTTCTCCCCCTTGTTGTCAATGCAAGCATCAAGGATATCATGAGAGCACAAAATGCATGCCATGGGGTGCAAAAACTACCAAGCTTCTCAAATATATCACAAAGCATTTACAAATGCTACAAATGAACTAAAGCATAAAGAAGCAGATCATAAGCAAGCACAAATAGCCGACATGAGGATATTATGATAGAATCAGGAGGCTCAAGCAGAATTTCAGATTTCAACATTTTATAAAGGATATCACCACATGAGCAAAAGTCTAGCCATGATAACTCGAGCAAGGTCAAACTAGATCACAAAAGCTCATATAAGGATGATATATTCTCAACATAAGATCATTGCTAACACTTGCAAAACATCCCTACTCATTTTCAAACTCACTGAGACCATGAGCCTACTTCTATGGCAAGCACATGTAACAGTAGAGCAACCTGGTGATGATTTTAAATGAGCAACATAGATTAACAGCATTTTCATGCATACTATTTGCTATCTTCCATATTTTTATATTACTTTTAATTTTTCATTAAACACATATAAAACCAAGGTTTATGAGGTGCCCCTTGACACAAGTGAAGCACAAAAAAAACATGCTCCCCCTAGGTGATGCAAAGCAAGCACAATGATAAGCCATATGCAAAGAATAAGTCGCCCGAGTACAAGCTAGCACAACCTAGCATCTCAAGCAAGAGCAGCGCATGACAAAAGACTACTCATGGGTGATAAGCATTCAAGATTCATTTTTATAAACAAGCTTAGCTCATAAGATTTCTTATGATAATATCATCAAGAGCATAAGCAGCACATTGCAAAATCACCACAATCCTATGCACTAGTTCTCAAGAGCATAAGCAAATACTTAGGATATATAAGAGAAGCTCATCTAGTGCAAGATATGATACAAATGCATTATGTCACAAAATGCAATGCAAATGCATGAGACATATATGATACAATATGATGCAAGAGAAATCATCCATAACCCAACTCAGAAGGCAAGCAAAATAGGCATCAAAGCAGCAAGAGCAAAGTGGTGTGTTCATGCAAGTTACCGATCATCTGTTGAGGTGGATGGCGACGCTGAAAGTGTCGTTGAGCCTCATGCTCTAAGGTAGCCTCCCCCTCAACTGCAGCTGGATTCTCCTGGTCTTCTTCTTCAACTTGATCATGTAATGGTACATGTCGATGGCCTGGTGTAGTGGAAGTAGCGTCTGGGCCATCAACTGATGTAGTCGAAGTAGAAGGTACAGGTGCTGCAGCTGGTGAATGATCGATCACAGCTTCATCTTCATCACCACCATCTAGAAGCTCATTATCTTTCTCAAAGATGCTTTGCTTCATTCCATGTGCACCTGCAAGCTCAAAGGCAGATGGTGTGCAAGGCATAGTTTCATCGAAAATAATCTCACATGTTTCTACTATCCGGTTAGTTTCAAGGTTAGGAACATGATAAGCACAACTATAAGATGCATAACCAAGAAATAACCATCAGTAGAGAGAGACTCAAGTTTATCCAAATTACCTTGCCATAGAATGAAGAACCTGCATCAAAAGTCTCACAATAGACTAATCCACCAAGATATATACAAAGCTAGCATGGCAAGATATACATGAAGAAACGTCCATGCTAACATGAAAAGGTGGCTAGCTTACAATGTCATTTAGAAAAGCTAGCATGTCTCAAGATAAACAACAATACAACATGCTAGACATGAAAAGGTGGCTATCCTACCAGGGTATTTACAAAGCTAGCATGCCACATGATAAGCAAAGTTAATAGCATGCTAGACAAGATACAAAAGCATGATACAAGTATAAAACATGCAAACAATATACAAGTGTGTACAAGAGTGTACGAAAGGAAAGCTCACTATATAAAGTATACAAAGGACTCTCGAGGGCCATCCAAATGGTGTGGAGAACCATCAAGTCTTGATCACCTGAAGCGGAAGATCAAGTTCCTTTAAGCTCATGTTCTCCACCCACGTCCTGTACCTACACATGAGGATACAAAGGCCTAGTCTTGGATCCCGAAGGGTTAGCAAGCATATACTTGGGAACCCAAGACTTGGTCACACGAGTAAAAGGAGCACTCAACTTGTCACATGGGTTAGCATGATGCAAATGCCGGTTCAAATGGAAAGATCTTGAAACACCCTTGGAAGAAGCATGCCTCGAAAGAGCAACTCGAGAAGAAGAACGAGTGCTACCACTAGTAAAGAGGCAATGATCTCCCAAGGTCTTAAGAGAAGAACCACCATCACAAGCACCATGAGAACCATGTCGTGGACCAACACAAGAAGAACTAGAAGCATGTCCGCGATCATGACCTAACCCACTAGAGAAGGAGTCGTAAAACCCATCAACAAAGTCAGGCTTCACATTAGGCTCACAAGTGTTCATGCCATGAGAAGGGCTATGAACAACCAAAGGCCTAGAAGTGCGAGCACGGCGCATGCGTCTTGCACGCCTATAGCAAAAGCTCTCCTGGTGCCCATCTTTCTCACAAAAGGAACAATGGTACAAAGGCCTATCTGGAGGCATGGTCCGAGTGGACGAATCACCATTTCCATTCATGTGAGAAGTCCCTTGGGACTTAGAGCAAGAAGCAACGCTATCCATCTTGGTGCCCACAATAGGATCACACGTGCCATGGGAAAGGCTACGTGGCTTCCTAAAAGCTTTTGCACGAACACGTCGCTCGTGTTTGACACGGCGAAAGCAGAACTCAATGGTATGCCCATCTTTCTTGCAAAAGGTGCAATGGAACTTTGGTTTGGGGGATTGAGTTCCAAAGAAGTGAGAAGCACCCTTGCCATTAGAAATCCCTTGGGCAACACCAGAAGAATCCACAAGCTTAGGAATAGCTATGGAAGAGCTATCCGAAGCACTAGCACAAGTGCCAACATCTAAAAACTCACGCTCAATACAAGAAGTCAACTCCGGTTGGGAAGAAGCAATTTTGGAAACACCAACAACGGAGTGACAAGAATCGCGAGAATCCAAAGACTTAGCACTAAGACTCTTGCATCTCATGACCAAAACCTCATTTTGATGTTTGAGGCGATCACAAGTACCACATGGAGCATTTCTCAGATTATCCATCTCCTTCTCAATGCACTTGGCATATGTGGTACGCAAGAGATCAATTTCTTTCTCAAGATTGGCACTCATCTCATTGTGCTCAACCAACTTGGCGCTCATATCATCGCGCATTTGCTTCAAAGCCAAAACTTCATTTTCCAAATCAATGCATGATGTGCAAATGAGACCACATGAACAAACATCATCATTCACATCAAGCAAAGCATTATGATCATCACATGAAGTAAGGCAAGCATTTTCTTCAAGCACAAAAGAGCATGTGCAACAAGGCATAGGTTCAAGAGCATTAATTTTAGCCCTAGCATTCTCAAGTTGTTCTACACATGTGGTGTGAGTCAATTTTAGTTGATTAATTTCAGCAAACAAAGACTCACAAGAAACACATGGCATAGGAGCATTGTCTTTCAACATATCATTCTCAAGACTCAAACATTCAATGGAAGCACTCAAAACATTATTTCTTCTAAGCAATCTATCACAAGAGTTGCAAGGCATTAACGCACGTGACTTCCAATGAAACATTCCAGATTTCAACCTAGAAAGAGAACATTTCACCTTCTCATTCTTCCTACGCAAAGCATCACAAATCTCTTTGTTTCTCACAGCATTGTCATCATTTCGATTGCATAGAAACAAGATGCATTTAGCGAGCGTACCTTGACTCATCTCTTTTAGCTCGCGGAAGAACTTGCTCTTTGTGAGATCACCATCCTCGTAGTGCTCGAGGAGATCCAACACCTCCTCCACTTCTTGTTTCATCTCAATCTTCGTGCTCCTCCTCTCTCTATCATCCAAATCTGAGGACAAAGACACACAAGAAGAAGAGCTTGGTGCCATAGCTCAAAGCACCGGTTAGGATTAGCTGAAAGTAAGCTCAAATCACAAAAACCAAAACTGGAAGAGAAATCGCCCTTTCCCTTGTCGCCCCATGGATCACAAAGCCGGTTAAGGTGGAGTGATCCTTAACCAAAGCTCTGATACCAATTGAAGGACCGGAACGGCGACCAGAGGGGGGGTGAATGGGAGCCTTTAAAATTCTCTCGGAGAAACAAGGCCTATGTCCCAACTACAACCCCAAACACGCTTCTCACCTAATCGCAAAGATAACACAAGCCAACTCGTGACAAGCTTATCTCTGAAACGATTAGAG
>QPGU01000543.1:7428-29830 GCA_004135705.1 Alloteropsis semialata | reverse complement strand
AATACGGCTATATATTGCGACAAATGCAGTAGTACAAAAAAAATATGTAACATTTTACCAAGCCTCTCTAAATTAATGCACGAGCATAAGAGCTATCACTCCTTTACTAGTAAAAGCGGAATGAGTTTGCAATCCAACACACGAATTTTTTTTTGATGTTGGTGAATGTTTATACATGTACAAACAGCTCAAACTCCCAGTCCTACGTGTGGTAGTGCAACCAGAGGCAAAGGTTCTTGGTGTCGTGCCGGCGTCAGTAGAAGGCAACAGTTGGTCCTAGGTACCACAGTTCATCCATCGGAAAAGACCCATGAGCACATCCTAACTGTTGTACTCAGAGATCGAAGAAGACGCCATGTAACACGAGTGATCCCAATACCTCCCAAGCTTGCTATCGTAGCACGCCGCTGGAACGACAGCCCCTGCGACCATTTGTCGTTCGTTCCTTATCAGTGAGAAATTTGGTCATCTCTTAGCTTGCAGAGAGGCATCATATATAACCCGTGTTGCGCTACTTCATGTATCTCTAACTTCTCTTACATCAACCGGAAGAAAGTGCATGCGAGATCACAAGAGAATGCACTATTTGATTCCATCACATTTTTTTGTACCTACACCTCAGTATTCAGTTACGTCTCACCTAACACTGCTCGGTATATTGAGAAAACTGGATGTCGAGATGACACAATTCTTTCAGTGCCTTCACTCATGCTGATCGAGGTTGAGAAGCTTCGCCCTTCAGCCGCGAGTCACCGCCAAGCAGACCTCTAGTCTCACTAGCTAGCCTAGATCTCACCTGCACGTACGTGTTGAAGGAAGCTAATAAGTTAGGACCGGCGCATTGAGCGAAAGAACAACTTTGTTATCTTTTTCAAGATTTATTGACGTGGCTGCAGAATTCATGTTGCGTGTTTGATCACCATGATAGGATGAGGGCTCCTGACTCCACCCAAGCCTATTACAACAGAACATGCTAGACACACAAGAGTAGTGTTGATGAATAGTTCAATTTTTTGAGATTGCGGAGCTGGTGTTTAATTCTCTCCCTCATCTTCTCTTTTATAGACCAAAAGGATAGAAAACTACTGGTCCACCATTTGGATGGTGTTGACAACCAAAATTGGCACGAAGACCAGGAGGATTGCAAAGAACAAGATGGCGCAAGAGCGAGACAAAGACGACACAAGAGGTAGACAGAAGACGGCGCGAGGTGCTGGACACACCCGGACCGGTCTGACCGGTGCGGGGGACCGGTCAGACCGGTCACCGGAGTTGTAATCCGACTAGGACTCTAAAAATTGGATTCCAAGATTGTAACGAGTTGTAACTTGGTTTCCTTGCGGGACAAGACCTACTCTCCCTATAAATATAAGGGGATTCGGCCGATTGAACACACAACAATCGAATCTATCCAATTTACTACTTTTACCTTTATTTTTTTTTGCATCTCCAAACCCTAGCTTTTCCAACCCTACCTGCTGTTCTTCCTTCATCTCCGCGACGTCTGAAGGCGTTCTAGGTGGCCTGCCGACCCTAGAACACCCCTGGCGGCGTTCTCCCTGACGGATCCTTCGGGAGGCGCTTTTAGGGTTTACCCCGTAGCTCGCCGGCGGTCACCGGTCCGACCGGTGCCGTTGACCGGTCTGACCGGTCAGCCCGGAGGCAGCTGCGATCTGGTCCTTTGCGACCCACGCGAACTAGCGCATTCGTGTGTTGACCGTATTCTGCGTCAACATACTTTTGGCGACTCCGCTGGGGAATTGGAGATCTGGTTTTTGCAACCGTTCTATCTAATTCAATCTAGATGGGTGCCAATACTGAGTTGGATCTTGAGAACATCGTCACTGTAAAGGACGATGAACTTTCTGCCGAAGATCGTCAAGGGCTTGAAGAGTACATGAAGAAGAAGGCAGAAGAAGATCGGCTCTACTACCTCTCGCACTTCAAGAAGGACCGCAAGGGCGTGGTCTCTAAGTTCAAGGAGGTAGACACAACTGCTACATCTTCATCACCAATCCCTCAGGTACAAGACGATGAAAACTCTCACGAAGCTTTTCTTAAGTACATGGAGGATATGATGGTTGCAAATAATGTCAAATTAGTTAACTGGATGATGAATAAAAAATTAGAATCGGAAGGCAAACAACCCATGGTTGAACAACCTGCCGCCGATCCCAATCTTTTGATTCCTAAAGTTCCAATTGCGCCTGATTTTAAAGCACCGGCAACAAAACCTGTTGAACAACCTACGTTTGGTATGCCGTTGAATTATTTTGAAGGCCAATCTGTTACTCCATCCAATCCAATGGTTTCTAGGCCTACTGCACCTCAACCGTTTGTGACTTTTCCTAATTCGGTTAATCAAGGCCGAATTAGTAATGAAGTTGCAAATTTCACCCCACAAAATCCAAACTATGGATATTCTGTACCCCCAGCAGTACAACAGTTATTTGCACAAGGCACTGTACCTTACGAGCTCTTCGGGAGGTACGGCCAACAAATGCAACGGATGATGTCGGCCAACCAGCCTAGCCAGCATCAACCGGTCAGACCGGTCGCCGTGACCGGTCAGACCGGCCCTGGAGGGTCGGGTGCAGCCAGCCAGCTGGCGCTGCCCCAACCGGTCAGACCAGTCACTGGAACTGGTCAGACCGGTCCTGGTGGTTCAGAAACGGGGAATTTACCTTCTACTCCTGTACAAAACACCCAACAGCCAAATTTTCAGGATAATTCACTAGAGTATTTAGATAAAATATTTTCTAAATACAAACTTGATTTGGCTACTACTCTTAAGGAGAATTTGGGAGTAGATGTAAGGGATAAGGCTAGGTTGTACCAAAAGCCTTATGTTCCTCGCTTTGATTTAGTTCCTTTCCCTGCTGGATTTAGACTTCCTGATTTTGTTAAGTTTAATGGGAAGGATACTAAAAGCACTTTTGAGCATATTAGTCAATACATGGCACAACTAGGCGATTCTGGCTCTAGTGAGGCTTTAAAAGTGCGCTTATTTTCTTTGTCTCTAACTGGTACAGCTTTCTCATGGTTTGCATCTTTAGCTCCGCATTCTATTACTTCATGGGAACAGTTAGAACAAAAATTTCATGATCACTTCTTTTCTGGCAGTAATGAGCTTAAATTGTCACATCTCACATCGGTTAGGCAATCGCGGGATGAAACCGTTAATGATTATATTAAACGTTTCCGTGATACTAAAAACCGTTGCTTCGTTGTTACTATTGCCGAAAAGGATCTTGCTGATTTGGCTTTCAATGGTTTGCGCTCTCACATTAAAGATAAACTAGAGAATTCCGAATTCTATAGCGTAAACCAATTGCATCAAAGAGCTTTGGCTGCTGAAAGCCGAAGCAAAGATCTAAAAGAAAGCCATAGAACTCATCGGGCTAATGTGCATAATATTGAATATGATTCTAGTAGTTCCGATGATGAGTCTCATGAGGTGTTGGCTGCTGAATTTGTATGGCCAGCATCTAATAAAGCCTTTACTTGCACATCTCTAAAGCCGACTCATAGGAATCGGCAGGAGGAGATGAAATTTACTTTTGATGTATCCAAGTGTGATAAGATTTTTGATGAATTACATAAGAATGGATATATCAAATGTTCTTTTAATATTCCATCACTTGAGGAGTTAAAACGGCGTGCTTATTGTAAATTTCATAACTCATTTTCTCATGCGACTAATGATTGTAATTTCTTTCGTCGACAGATTCAATCGGCTTTAAATGATGGACGATTGAGTTTGAGTGAGATGCAAGTGGACAAGCGCCCGTTTCCAGTCAACAACATGATGGTCAATACCATGGATCTTCAGGATGCCAAGATGTTGGTTCGGCCCGATAATGCCGATACGACAGGAGGCAAGAATGTTGTGATTGGTGAACCAAGGAAGGTGATGGAAACTGACAAAGTGCTTGGGAGAGAGGTTGTGTTTAAACAAGCTCCTGATGGGAAGAAGATCTTGACTATTACAGTGAAGAATTCTGAAGTTAGGGGAGAATCAAGCTCTCAGGCGCGGGATCAAAGGCCGGTTGCTCCTGCTGCCTAGGGGGCACCGGTCAGACCGGTTGCCATGACCGGTCAGACCGGTCCGGCCCAGAAGCCGGTCCGAACGTTTGTTCCTAAACGTCCTGAAGTGAGAACTTTGAAGATGAACCAGGACAAAGATCAGGGGAAGACTTTCAAGCCGAAGGCAACCTTTGATCAAGTCATGGCAAAGCACATGCACAATGCGGCCGTTCAACAGGATCGGCCACCAAAAAAGAGACCAAGTTCACCACCAAGGAATTCTGGTGCGATGAAGGCACCAAGAGGACAGTGGAATCAGGGTCCAAGCTCATCCCATGGTGTTGGTCCTTCTAGGCCATGGAGGCCGTTTCCACCTCCCCCTCCTCAGCCTATTTGGAGGGATGGGATTATGTATGTGCCTTATTGTCCTGCACCTAACCAACCACGGCCTGGAGCTCCTGTACATTCAAGAATGAATCAACAATAGCATAGGCCTGCAGGATTTCAACCAAGACCGGCATTTGTGCCTCAGCAGCACGGACCGGTCAGACCGGTTCCGCCGACCGGTCAGACCGGTGCCCAATGGAGGCCGGCAGCTGTGCCACAGCAGCAGCCACCGGTGAGACCGGTGCTGCCAATCGGTCAAACCGGTTACCAGAAGAGGCCGGGCAAGGAGCCGGCCAAGCAAGAGTATCGCCCCGTGCAAAAGAGAGAAGAGCCTGCACCTGTTGTCCCAAAGCCAATTGTGAAGAGTGTGATTCAAATTGGCTCTATCGCAGTTGATTCATCAATGGCAGATGCACCCAATGTTATTGGCACATCGGCCGTAAAAAAGGTGAAGAAGGTGCCATTGCCGCAGTACACGCAGCCAAAGTGGTGTCCTCCTGGTTTAACTCATTCTCAAAAGAGGAGGTTGCAGCGGTTGCGTACACAAAAGCAAAGAGAGGAAGAATCGGCTAAGAAGAGGGAGGAGTGGTTCAATGAGGCCAAGCCGATAATTCCGCCATCTGATCAAGGTTCCAAGGATGGTTCTAGTGCTCAAGATGATCAGGCTAAAGAACCAGAAAAGGCCGAGCCATCTGCAGCCAACTCGGCTAATATGGCCGAGACCGGTCAGACCGGTGTTCCTGACCGGTCAGACCGGTCACCGCCTGTTCCAGTTCCGGCAACTGGGATCGGTCAGACCGGTCAGGTGTCACCGGTCAGACCGGTTGCGCTTGAGGAATCAGTGGCCGATGCGTTTTCATCTTCGGCTAAGGTTTCAATTCCACCCACTGCAATTACAGATGTTCAGATGGGTGATGATGATGATGCTGTTGACTATGAGCCTTCACTCAGCAGGACGGACATGGATGTCAATGTTATCTACTTGAACGCCGATTATTGCTTTATCGGAGATGATGAGAGGGTGGCTCAAATTGATTTTGCTCCCAAGAATGCTGTATTTCAGAGGCCTTCAGAATCGGACAACCATCTTAAAGCTCTTTATGTGAAGGGTCACATTAAAGGGAGGCCGATTTCCAGGATGCTTGTTGATGGTGGTGCTATTGTGAACCTCATGCCATACACTTTGTACAAGAAGTTGGGAGGTTTGGATGGCGAGCTAATCAAGACAAGCATGACGATCAGCGGCGTTGGAGGAGGAGAGCCGATGAGCGCCAAGGGAGTTGCATCCTTGGAGCTTACTATTGGGAGCAAGACGCTAGCAACTGCTTTCTTCGTCACGGAGGTGCAAGGTAACTTTAGTGTTATCTTGGGGCGCGATTGGATTCATGCAAATCAATGTGTGCCTTCTACCTTGCATCAATGCTTAATTCAATGGGTTGGTGACGAAGTTGAGGTTGTTCATGCGGATACTTCGGCATGTGTTGCTATGGCCGATGCATCTATCTTGGGAACTCATGATAATGTCAAGTGCTTGACTGGAATTGATATTTCAGACTTTGAGTTCCTTGCTTGTACCAAGGATGGCTTCATGTCTGCTGCTCTAAGGCTGGTGTTAAAATCGGTTGATTCAGATGATGAAGAGTAGATGGATGTAAGCGAGAAGTGGTTGAAGGAAAGGGTGGAGCATTATCGGTCCAATATGAACGATGCATGTGAAGCCATTAATGATTTTGAAGAAGTAGAGAAGTTAGGACAAGGATTTACGTCGGCTGATCCTTTAGAAAAGATAGACATAGGTGATGGTTCTATTCCAAGGCCGACTTTTGTAAATCAAAATTTGAAAGCCGATTATAAGCTTGAATTAATCGAGTTATTGAAAGAATATTCTGATTGCTTTGCTTGGGAGTATCATGAGATGCCTGGTTTAAGTCATGAATTAGTTGAACATCGTTTACCGATTAAACCTGGTTTTAGGCCATATAAACAGGGCAATAGACGATTTAATCCTTTGTTTTATGATCGCATAAAAGAAGAGGTCAATCGTTTGCTTGAAGCTAAGTTTATTCGGCCATGTCGCTATGCTGAATGGATCTATAATATTGTGCCTGTTGAGAAGAAAGGTTCTAATAAAATTAGAGTGTGCATTGATTTCAGAGATCTTAATAGAGCGACTCCCAAAGATGAATATCCTATGCCTATAGCCGATATGCTTATTAATGATGCTTCTGGACACAAAGTTATTAGCTTTCTCGATGGCAATGCGGGATATAATCAAATCTTTATGGCCGAGGAAGACGTATACAAAACGGCCTTTAAATGTCCCGGCTTTGTTGGTTTATTTGAATGGGTTGTGATGACTTTTTGTTTGAAGAATGCCGGCGCTACTTATCAAAGAGCAATGAATTTGATTTTTCATGACTTACTTTGTGTTATCCTAGAAGTCTATATTGATGATATTGTTGTCAAATCGGCTGGATTAAATTCTCACTTGGCTGATTTGCGTCTTGCCTTTGAAAGAATGCGTCGGTATGGTCTGAAGATGAACCCATTGAAATGTGCTTTTGGTGTATCGGCTGGAAGATTCTTAGGCTTCATGGTTCATGAAAGAGGCATAGAGATAGATCCTAAGAAAATTGGTGTTATTGAAAAGATCAAAGAGCCTACTTGCAAGCATGATTTACAGAAATTCTTGGGCAAGGTTAATTACTTGAGGAGGTTTATTTCTAACATGTCCGGGAAAGTTAGTGCTTTTACTCCTATACTTCGGTTAAAGAATGAAGCCGATTTTACTTGGGGGGCAAAGCAGCAAGAGGCCTTTGATGAAATTAAGAGATATTTGTCTTCGCCGCCTATTCTCAAAGCGCCTAAGAATGGGGTGCCATTTAGGCTTTATATTGCGGCCGAAGATAATGTTATTGGAGCTGTTTTGACTCAAGAAACAGATAGTAAGGAGTATATTATTACCTACTTGAGTCGAAGGCTTTTGGATGCAGAAACAAGGTACAAACCTGTTGAAAAATTATGCTTATCTTTATATTATGCTTGTACAAAGTTGAGGCATTATTTATTGTCTAGTACTTGCATTGTGGCATGTCAAGCCGATGTTATCAAGTATATGTTGCATAGACCGATTTTGAGTGGAAGAATCGGAAAGTGGGCATATGCGCTTATTGAGTATGATTTGGCTTGTGAACCTTTGAAATCTATGAAAGGCCAAATTGTAGCTGATTTTATTGTTGAACATCGGATTAAGGATGAGCATGATTTAGAAATTGATTACATGACTTTTACTCCATGAAAATTGCATTTTGATGGATCGGTTTGCAAGAACGGATGTGGAATTGGAATTGTTCTTGTTTCTCCTAATGGAGCTGTTTTTGAAGCTCTTAGCCGATTGGAAATTGAATGCACGAATAATCAAGCCGAATATGAACCTCTATTATTCGGATTAGAAATTTTGCATGACATGGGAGTAAAACATGTTGAAGCTTTTGGTGATTCATTATTGGTTGTGCAGCAAGTATCTAAGGTTTGTCAATGTTTTGAAAGTTCGTTGAATATCTATCTTGACAAGTGCCTTGATATTATACCATGTTTTGATGAATTCACCATTTATCATGTACCAAGATGTGATAATCCTAGAGCTAATACTTTGGCGCAGCAAGCATCAGGCTATAATGTCCAGAAGAGACACTTTCATAAGAAAAGGCCGTTGATTGCTTTTGCCAATGAAGAAATTCCAGCACTTGCTGCAGAGCAGAGCCGCACCGGTCAGACCGATGCCAGGACCGGTCAGACCGGTCACGAGTCCACAGCAACCGGTCAGACCGATCCGGTCACCGGTCAGACCGGTCAGGCGTCCGCAGATTCAAATTCGGCCGTTGAAAATTCTCAAAATCAAAAGGCCAAAGTTGATGATTGGAGAGTGCCCATTGTCAAGTATTTAAGAAATCCTAGTTCTGGAACAGATAGGAAAACTCGGCGTTTGGCTTTCAAATATATTTTAATTGACGATGAGTTGCATCGTCGCACCGCCGATGATTTATTACTTAAATGCTTGGGTGCTGATCAAGCTAGAGTGGCCATGGGTGAAGTTCATGAAGGAATTTGTGGAACGCATCAATCGGCTCCTAAGATGAAGTGGTTGCTTAGGAGAGCTGCATTCTATTGGCCTACAATGATGGCCGATTGTTTTCGTTACTACAAGGGATGTGAAGAATGTCAGAAGTTTGGTAATATTCAGATGGTACCTGTTGCATTACTTCATCCTATTATTAAACCATGGCCTTTTCGTGGATGGGTATTAGATTTCATTGGAGAAATACATCCTTCTTCTTCAAAGGGACATCGCTTCGTGTTGGTTGCTACGGATTACTTCACTAAATGGACCGAAGCTGTTCCTCTCAAGAATATGACCCACAAGGAGGTACTTGAGTTTATTACTGAGCATATTATTCACAGATTTGGCATTCCACAAACTTTGACTACGGATCAAGGCACATCTTTTATGTCTAAGGAAGTGCGATCTTTTGCCGATATGTATAAGATCAAATTGCTCAATTCATCTCCATACTATGCTCAGGCCAATGGACAGGCCGAGTCTAGTAACAAGACTTTGATAAAGTTGATTAAGAAGAAGATAGAAAAGAATCCCCGAAAATGGCATGAAGTCTTGTCTGAAGCTTTATGGGCTCATCGTATATCAAGACATGGTGCTACAAAAGTCAACTCCTTTTGAGCTTGTTTATGGACAAGAGGCCGTTTTGCCCGTAGAGGTAAATCTGGATGCTTATAGACTTGCTAGACAAAATAAGCTTTCGGTTGGTGAGTACTATGATTTGATGATGGACAACATTGATGAAGTGACCGATAAGCGTTTACAAGCTCTTAAGGAAATTGAGAAAGACAAGATCCGAGTTGCTAGAGCATACAACAAGAAGGTTAAAGAGAAGACTTTTCAAGTTGGTGATCTAGTATGGAAGACGATTTTGCCACTTGGTTCTAAGGATAATAAGTTTGGCAAGTGGTCTCCAAGTTGGGAAGGTCCATATAAAGTTTTCAAGATCAATGGCGGGAATTCCTATATGGTGGAGACGCTGCAAGGAGGACGTTTGCCTAAGGCATTAAACGGGAGGTACTTGAAGAAGTACTATCCTAGTGTTTGGCAAAAGGCATGAAGTGGTATATGGCCGATATTTTGATATCGCCCTTAGAAACATATAATGGCTGATGAATTATATTAAGACATCGCCCTTAGATGACAATTTTGGTACTAGAATGTTTTATGGTACGCAAGCTTTACCAAAAAACAGGGGGGCATATGTTGACAACCAAAATTGGCACGAAGACCAGGAGGATTGCAAAGAAGAAGATGGCGCAAGAGCGAGACAAAGACGACGCAAGAGGTAGACAGAAGACAGCGCGAGGTGCTGGACACACCCGGACCGGTCTGACCGGTGCGGGGGACCGGTCAGACCGGTCACCTGAGTTGTAATCTGACTAGGACTCTAAAAATTGGATTCCGAGATTGTAACGAGTTGTAACTTGGTTTCCTTGCGGGACAAGACCTACCCTCCCTATAAATATAAGGGGATTCGGCCGATTGAACACACAACAATCGAATCTATCCAATTTACTACTTTTACCCTTTTTTTTGCATCTCCAAACCCAAGCTTTTCCAACCCTACCTGCTGTTCTTCCTTCGTCTCTGCGACGTCTGAAGGCGTTCTAGGTGGCCTGCCGACCCTAGAACACCCCCGGCGGCGTTCTCCCTGACGGATCCTTCCGGGATAGCGCTTTTAGGGTTTACCCCGTAGCTCGCCGGCGGTCACCGGTCCGACCGGTGCCGTTGACCGGTCTGACCGGTCAGCCCGGAGGCAGCTGCGATCTGGTCCTTTGCGACCCGCGCGAACTAGCGCATTCGTGTGTTGACCGTATTCTGCGTCAACAGATGGCTTATAAATTGCATCACACTATTTATAGAACAAAAAGATAGGATGATTTTAAGCTCGATGAATGCATATAAAATATTGCAACAAATGCAGTAGATCAAATAATATGTATATTTAGACCAAGTCGCCTCTAAAGCACAAGCATAAGATGTAGGGTCATTCCTTTACTAGGAAAAGCTGAATGAGAGTTTGCAACCCAACAAATGTCACGTTTGAGCTATGCATCGAGCTACCAAGAAAGGAATAACAGATCAGATTAGGTACATTGACTTGACAAATTAGTCTGGACATCTCTTGTGAAACTTGAGTTCAAAATAACAGATCAGGTACAAGAGCACAATAACAGATCAAGGTACCAAGAAAGCCCTTTTGATAATAGTTGACTGACTTGAGCCAAATGAACCATTTCCCCTGGGTTGCAATATTCATGCGGGGTTGATTGCTATTTGTATAGTGACCACCCCCTAATTGCTATTTTCCTTTCTCTGCTGGAGTGACTGGAAATTGGCTCTAGTATTCTACGCCCATGGGTTCAGGCAACATCTTTTTCCCGAGGACATGTGACTGAGCATTGTAATGCTACAACTCCAGATGTCTCCCAAGCCAACTGTAGGGGAACCGTTGCAGTGGACTTCATGATATCTACTGGCTGATCTCTCACCCCAATATACTCCCTCTCACTCGCTCCTTATATGCATGGACCAAAGATATAACAGTATCCTTTGAGAGTACTAACATTAATTATTTTCCACCCAATTAGTTGTGCACCTGCTCCTATGCGCTGCATGAGCATGTAATTAGCTTCTCACATTTAGTAAGTAGAACGATGAATTAGATGTAACAATTACAAATAAGGTGAGACGTCTGAACATCTCTCCAAAGTCCAAACAATAACTAGGCAGCAAATTGCCGTCGTCTAATGGCAACTTCATACCTGGTTAATTAATAAACTTAATTAGTATTCGCGTGCAAATCTTTACTTTTGGCCTCTATTGGGTTTCAACTCTAGCCTACCCTAACTTGATTGGGACTGAAAGACTTTGTTGTTGTTGTTGTAATTAGTATCAGCCTCATCAGCCCCCAGGAGTAACAGAGTTTAACAAATTTTCATTTGAGATAAACCATACTAATAATTCTTGAATGACAAAATTAGCTCATTTCACCTTATAGCAAAGCAGCGCAGCTGCTATTTAAGAAAAATGAAATTGGTGTAACATATCAGAATGAAAAAAAATACTTGTAACAAGTTTTCAAACGTTCCCAGTTTCCATACAAGTTAGGCAAGAAATCTGTAACCACGTAATGTCTATCATTGACTTCGTATGTTCCCGTGTAGAGTATTAATTTGCAATTGAAACTCCCGGTGCCTCCTAGACCTACCTTAGGAAAGACACTGGAGTGGGCCAGTAGCTAGCCTCCATGACATTCTCATCTCTCAGCTCTGCTTCAACATTTGCGCTCCTTCATCTGTTCTTTGTGGCCAAGGCATCAGTCCTGACGCTACCCCCCAAGGCCCCAAAAGATCGATCAGCCCAAGGTTCATATGACTATTAATAGAATCAAATACCATCAATTAGCTAGATATTGGAAAACTGAGATAAAATCATGTGACTCTAGTCACAGCATGTCTAAGGAAGTGTGGGATCAAAATAGCCAATACACGCACACAGCTCTGATTTTTTGACAAAAAAAAACTGGAAAATAAAAGCAAAGTGCACCCCCCTGTTGTACTATTTTTAGGCATACTGCAGAGTTATGTACATCAGGCAGGCATAGTGTACAATTAAGCATGGGTATGGAAATATGAAAGTGGAATCCGAATTATCCGATATCCGTATCTGCTAAAACGTAAATATGGATATTCGTATTCGTATTCAAATTTAATGTGGTACTAAAATGGATACATCTGAGTTCGTTTTTCGTCAATTTTCTCTATCTGGTTTCACATCCGTATTCGGATATTGCCGACACTATTCGTATCCGACCATATGGAGATAACATTTAAAGTATTTATTTGGATGTTAGTAATGATAGTGTATAATCAAAACTATTCAAAAATATTATCTCTATTACTAATGATTATGATATCAATTTTAATATTACTATTATTGTACCCATATAATTATTTAAAAGTTATCTATAATTTTAATAACTAATATAATTAATTTAAATAAGAAATATATATGAATATTAAATTTAATTTAATGCTACAGTTTATTTATTTATTGATGAAAATATTTTTATATATTTTTTATTATTTCATGATAAATGTATATATTTATTTATTAAATATATATTTATCTATAGTTTTATTTAATTTTTATAAGATTAAATATTGAAATAATTATGGATAAATGTGACATTATTAACAAACGGTCTTTGTCTACACTTGTTATGTACTTATACTTTAGTATTTACTTGTATAATGATTTTGTTATTTAAAAACCATCAATGAATAAAATAAGTAAATGTTGTCTTCTAAATCAAGTAAATATCCGAATGCGTATCCGCATCCGACCATTCGTTTTGTATTCGTATTCGAGAGGATCCGAATTCGTATTCGTATTCGAGTAAAAATATGGTAAAAAGTGCTATCCGAATCCGATTCCATGCGTATTCGATCCGTTTCCATCCCTAGGTACATAAGGACGACCTAATTTGTCCATTTCTTATGTGGATGGAAATTGAGAGATATCACCAGAAAACCACCAAGTCCATGTTAGAGATCAGGGCAGTATTCCCCTAAAGTTACTACTCATTGATTTTCGCTCCCTGTTTGAACACCTCTACCTCTTGTCGTCATCCAGAACATACTCATGCCCTAATTCCCTTTTTTCGTGAGTCAAACAACCCAGCTCATGTCAGATTCTTATCGACACATGTGCTTTTTTTATTCTAATGGCATTTGGCGTGTACTTAAAAAAAAACTGGCAGACCGAATAACGAACCCAAATTGGACACCAACACTGGCACCATGTCCATGCAATTGTGCCTAATCAAGTGTGAGTAGCAAACTTTTGAATGTGTGCCAATGCCTCCCCAGCCTAGACCACAGCAGTCCACTGTTGTCCCCTCAATGAACGGCTCAGCTCTCTGTTCGCTGAAGAGAAATGTTCGTCTCCTTCATGCTGCGAACAGCTTGATGTGTCCCTTCAACTGCTCTTTTTTATGAAGAGATGTCACACTGCAAATCACGCATTATTTATTTCCATTTACATTATTGGGCGCCTCAAGTTTTATTGAATGTGCAGCCACCACTGATGTTCCATTGTAAACTGCTCATCAGTTAGTTCAGTGTCATCAAGAGCTCTGACATGGCCAAGCCTTTGAGGGCATATAGTAGAGTTATGTACATCAGGTATGTTGTAGAGTTATTGTTGACCATGCATGGTTACGACAATGGCCAAAATTATTTTGTTTTTTGTAGCTAAAATTTCACCTAAAGTTTATGTTGTCTGTTGAAAACCATCGAGTCCTAGTTAGAAATCTTTTATTGCAAATATATGCAAGATAGAGTACATATGCAGTTAGTCCACTATATGAAACATAAGAACTGGATAATATAACATGTCCAAGTGACTCATCCATATTGCAAATATACAGGCAAATATATGATCGATGGAACAGGGTCTCCTCGCAGTTTCCGTATGTAGTTACCACTAGTACTTTATAGCAGCATTTTGATTAGTAGAGGAAAAAACACAGCAGTCAACAACGTTAATTTGCACCTCCTTTTCTCCATTTCTCTTTTCGTTTCCAATTTACTCATGTCTCTCCAAGCCCTAACACAAATTTTTGTGATGCTTTCTCTCTCTATCCCATCGATTAGATATGACACATGCATGGAGCGTATTACTTCTATCCTGCACTTCTGCTAATGCGTGCATAGTCAGCACCAGATAAAACATGTGAGACTGTAACTGCTTAATTACCATCGCTGCTTTGGGCAGTAATGCAAAAGATCCCAGTGCCTCCAACGCCAACGTGCCAGTCCAACAGCAATGCTAATAATCGAACACCTTCCATTTTTTAGTTAGCTCATTCATCTTCCAACTTGCAGAAGTCATAGCTTCTTTCTCCTTCACGTATCCTCTTTAATTTATAGAACGAAAGAAAGTACGAGACTACACGAACTCGTGATGATGGTTCGTGATTCCTAACTAGAAATTGGGGCGCGCCGTTGGCGCGCCAGCTTGAGCTAGCCCAGTGGATGACCTATGAGTAGTGTTAGGTTATGTGTAGAGGTGGATATGGTTTGTTGGTAGCGGAGATAAAAATAGTATCTTGAACTTAATGAGGTGGATGATTGGAATTTTGGAATTTTGGTTTGCAAAATTATTGTAAGTTTTTAAATTTTGGAGAACTTTGTGTTGCAAATCTTTTGATTTGAAAATCGGGGGGTGGTTTGAAAAGGTGCCTGGGAGAAGGGACAGACGGCGGGTGGAATTTCGACTAAGCGCGAGGGTGTTTCTGCGAGAGTGCCGAGAGAAGTCTGGTGGCGTGTACTGTGGAGTGGTTGTTGTAAAGGTTAAGGTTGTTTCAATAAGTTTGGGCTATTTGTTGATTTCTTGAAAGTTGGAGGTATTTTTCATAAAAGTTTGAGGCTTTGGTGTTGATTGCTGTGAAGTGCAGGGTTCTTTTAGCAAAATTGTGGGCTGCAAATATATTTTCTCGAAAGTGTAGGGACTTATCTGTAAAAATTCATGGACCGCGGGTATTTTTTTTTGCGCATGTACTATGGAGTGGTTGTTGTAAAGGTTAAGGTTGTTGCAATAAGTTTGGGCTATTTTTTAATTTCTAGATAGTTGGAGGTCTTTTTCGTAAAAGTTCGAGGCCGAGAGAAGTCTGCTGGCGTGTACTATGGAGTGGTTGTTGTAAAGGTTAAGGTTGTTTCAATAAGCTTGGGCTATTTGTTGATTTCTTGGAAGTTGGAGGTATTTTTCATAAAAGTTTGAGGCTTTGGGGTTGATTGCTGTGAAGTACAGGGTTTTTTTTAGCAAAATTGTGGGCTGCAAATATATTTTCCAGAAAGTGTAGGGACTTATCTGTAAAAATCCGTGGACCGCGGGTATTTTTTCTGCGCGTGTACTATGGAGTGGTTGTTGTAAAGGTTAAGGTTGTTTCAATAAGTTTGGGCTATTTATTGATTTCTAGATAGTTGGAGGTCTTTTTCGTAAAAGTTCGAGGCTTTGGGATTGATTGTTGTGAAGTACAGGGTTCTTTTAGCAAAATTGTGTGCTGCAAATATATTTTCCCGAAAGTATAGGGACTTATCCATAAAAATTTAGGCTATTTATTGATTTCTAGATAGTTGGAGGTCTTTTTCGTAAAAGTTCGAGGCTTTGGGATTGATTGTTGCGAAGTACAGGGTTCTTTTAGCAAAATTGTGTACTGCAAATATATTTTTCCAAAAGTATAGGGACTTATCCGTAAAAATTCGTGGACCACGAGTATATTTTTTGCTAGATGGAAGGGCTTTTTTACAAAATGGTCGTTTTTCGGCCAATCCGGGCCGTCCAATCGGCCGATCCGACGGCCGGGAACGGCCGGCGACGTGGCACGCTCTCCGGCCTTTTCACTGGTGGCGTTTCGTTCTTTAGAGATAGAGATAATGTCAATTTAAAACCTTCAATGTGTTTACATAAATAAATGGATTCAGATATCTGACAAATTGAGAGGGACCGCACATGCATGCACATCAGACATGCACAGGCACGGACGATTCTCTTTGGAATTGACATTTCATATATGGAAAATTGGCATGCATTCTATATACCGATTATAATTGATGGTTATAGGCATGGAAGCTGTTCAGAAACCAAGAAAAACATGACAATTTCTTATCGAGTCGATCAGTGGATTGATCTACTGTTCTACACATCTAGTTATAGCCATTGCATCGCTGAACATTGAGAACCATCTATGATCACCACACTACTAGTACCCTAGACTGAAGCTCTTCTCTATCCCTCCCTTTGTCGGATGAAGGTGAGCTTGTCTCCCTTGACCTGTGGTCCAGTTGTCCGAATTAAAGGATTAGACTTTGAGCTCTATGTTAGGACTAGAGTCCACCCAAGGGAATCAGATGGCTTTGTTAGAATCAGATACCACTACCAGAGAACGGTCGATCGGTCACGGTTCGTAACCCTCATAGGTACCGGTTCTGGAACCGGTACCGCGACACCGTGACTAAAGGGGGGCGGCCTTTGGTACCGGGTCCAGACCCGGTACCAAAGGGGGCCTTTGGTACCGGTTGGTAACACCAACCGGTACCAAAGGACCCCCCCGCGTAGGCGTTCTACCAACCGGTACCAAAGGCTCTTTTGGTTATTTTTTTTTTAAATGTTTGATATTTGGGTTAGTTATATACAAATCTACGCGTCTACGTGTCTGCTTGTCATATGTCATATGTCGTACACGATCTTTCACGCAATAAGATTGAAGTCGTCGCAATTGTCAATTGATTTTGACCCGACTTTGATTGCATTTTTTTCGAACATTTACATATAAACATTTGAGATCGGCCAATACAAAAGTTAGAGCATTTAAAAGTTATTTACAATTGACGAGCTGAACTGGAAGAAGGAGCAGAAAGGGAGTCCAATTGAGCGATTTCGGTTCCGTCATGGTGGTACTCTCCCAGTGGACTTATAACTTGGTCCATAATGAATCCAAAAAATTGGTCCACAATAGCTTTTGCTTTTTCTCTCATTGGGAGCTCTTGATGGTAAAACATCCTCTGCATTAATCACAAATGACAACATTCATTCATATAATAAATAAATTTTGCATGTAATCATTTCTAAACAAGTAACTAATAATCATTCATTCATATAATAAATAAATTTTGCATGTAATTATAAAATATCCTAACACATTCATTTCTAAACAATAACTAATAATTATTTGAAAACAATAACTAATAATCATTTCTAACCAAGTAATAATCATTTCTAACCAAGTAATAATCATAATAAATATACACTAATAATCATATTTCCATATACACTAATAATCTAATGTCCATATACACTAATAATCTAATTTCCATATACACTAATAATCTTATTTCCATATACACTAATAATCTAATTTCCATATACACTAATAACCTAATTTCCATATACACTAATAATCTTATTTCAATATACACTAATAATCTAATTTTCATATACACTAATAATCTAATTTCCATATACACTAATAATCTTATTTCAATATACACTAATAATCTATTTTCCATACACACTAATAATCTAATTTCTATATACACTAATAATCTAATTCATACCATGAGATCTGCTTGAGTCGCTTTTTTGGGAGAAACAAAGGTATGGATCCACTGGCAGACGAAGTATCCGCATAGATTCGTCCCTGCTTCCTGTCTGGCACACTGATAGTGGAGAAGAATAAAGTTAGACGTAACAACTATATATTAGTGTGATTTTACGAGATATGCGGGTACACCAGCCACGTACCGGAAAGTCCGTCCTCACATGCAGTCTTTCTTTGAAATTTCCTTTTTGGTTCGCACGGAAACGTGTCCATGCCATGTCAATCAAGTCTAAAACTGCTTGGTAATCCTCTTGTGGTTTCCGCAGTGAGTCCAAGACAACAATTTTACCTTCATTTATGATTATCACAAGCAGTATCCAGTGGAAGCTGTATATATATATATATATAAATACATGCACAAGTATTGAGAACAAAGTCTTAAAGTTATACATACATAGAGAGAAGTACTCACTGGAAATTGTATGGCAAAAGAATGTAATACTTGCTTCTTTGTTTCTCCAGGTACAGGTATATGTTGTCCACCGTCTCCAGCGGCTGTGTCTGTACATTTCTCTCATTTACCATCAATGGATCCATGAAACCGACATCATCATACGATTTTTCACGGCATGTATGGATCTCCATCCTACATGACAAGAATAGATTGTTATTGTTGAAAATTATAATTAAGAAAGCAAGTATTGCGAGAATAGATCAGTGAAAAGAAACTTACACAACCCAGCAGCTCATCAATGAGAGGTCTATGGCATCTTGACGGTACAAATCATAGACATCCTTGAAATCCAAAATCAAGAGCTCATGCCCACGGAAGTAATCACGGTCTTTTATCAAAACATTGAGCATCTGTCTACCCTTTTTGGACTCCTTCATGTACCACTCATGAAATCGGAATGCTTGAGTGGTTAGGGACTTCAAAGAATCTGGGGGCACCATTGGTTTGCCATATTCAAATGTCCAAATTTCCACAGGTGTTGCCACAGGAATTTCGCCCGTGCCCGATAAAAGTTCTGCCGCTGAGAGGCCTGTTTGCTGGCACAACAACGCAAGCTGTTCGTCGTCATATTCCTGTTGCCCTTGTGTCCTCCTAGCCGAGCTCTGACCGACTTGTTTCTTCTTAGGAGTGGCCGCCTTCTTCACCGAGGATCCACCGCTGGCTTGTTGTTTCTGCTTATCATAAGACTTTGCAAGCTGGCGGTCGTAGTCGGAGGGCAAGAATCTCTTCTGATTCGCCGCGCTCATTTTTGTGAAAAATGTCTTCGCTGTCGGATCTATGGGCACCGGCTTCTCTGGCTCTTTTGGTTTGAAATGCTCTTTGACATGGGCTGCGACCACCAAAGCAGTTTCCTCGTCAGTTCGGTCGTAGGGTAACTTCTTCCTTATGGCGGCCAACCTTTCTTCGTCGGTAGGCTCTTTCTCCACTGTTTGGCGCTTCTGGCGAGTAGTCCGCCGTGGGGGCGGAGCTTGGCGCTTTGGGGGATGCCGTGCTGGTGGAGGAGGAGACCTGTGTGAGCCGGCATCATCCTGACCTGGAGGTAGGGATGAAAACGATCGGAAACGGTCAAAAACGGTATTGCAAATTATGCAAATGTAGAAAACGAAAACGGTATTGCAACCCTACCTGGAGGTGGCAGCTCTGGGTCATCCTCGGCCCTTCTTGAAGGTGACGGTGGCTGCGGGGGATCCCTGGGTGGAGTAGCTGACGGCCCTTGACTGCGAAATTTGACGTAACGCTTCTTCCATAGAATGATACTGCCGTGGGCAGCATCCGCTAACGTCTTTTCTTCGTCGCCACCTGGGATGTCGAGCTCCAATTCATCATATCCTTCACAAATCTGCTCGACCCCACCTTGCAGTAGCCACTTGGAATCTGTGCCCCATGAATGGTCTGCCCTTGCTCCACCGGATAAGCCATACCGTAGCCACCTTAGTGGATAAGTTCCGGCTTGGTATATGAAGCTCACATGGCGTACGCAGAGTGATTTCGTCCACTGGATAGCGAGCACTGTCGTCCCCGGCATCGGCAGGTGGGAGCTCTGTAGAAGCAACACTGCTGCGACGTTGGGAGGGCGGGCTAACACCATCAGCTGATCCACCAGCTGGTACTATTCCTGGCACCGTCTGCCCTTGGCTCAGCAATGTCTGTAGCTGTCTAGACACCATCTCTGGGATGCCGGCCTTTGTCTCCCGAAGCTCTCTTTCCAAGTTCTCCACTCTTCTCTCTTGTGCGGCCTTGGAGCGGCTTCGACTCCTATATGTGTCACTGTCCGCAGGGAATGCAGTCTTCCACGGGACTACGCCGACACCTCTAGCTCGTCCGGGATGTTCGGGGTTCCCCAGAGCCCTTGTTAGCTCGTCGTTTTCTCTGTCGGGAACGAATGTCCCATCGGCTGTCTCTTGAATGACCTTAAGGATACCAGCGGCCGCCTCTTTTACCTCATCGCTGTAAATAAGCGACCCATCGGAAAGATCCAGAGTGCCACCATGAGCGTAGTACCAATGCCTTGATCGCTCGGGCCAATGCATTGTCGCCGGCGTGATTCCCCTGGCAACCAAATCTTCTTCCATCTTGTCCCAGATAGGAATTTTCTTCTTATAGCCAGTTGGTCCAAGAGAGTGGAAATATCTTTTCTTCGCGGCATTGATCCTATTCTGTCGCGAGTTCTTTTCACCTAACTCCGACCGCCTGTACTGCACGAAGGAATCCCAATGACCCCTCAGCTTTGGGTAATCATCGAAGTTGGGTGTCAGGTTCTTCTCGGCATATTTCTTGTACATGTTTTTCTTCCATGTTTGAAATGCAGTACACATCGTCTTTAGAGCCCAATTTTGACTCTTGCCTCTGAACCTTGAGGCACCGCGAAATGTTCTTGCAGACTGGCCCATAGCATTTCTTTCTCTGATTGCGGCACGTATGTAGCATCATCGCAGGGTTTCCACCTCTGCAGGCTGATGGGCACGTGGTCTCTCACTAGAACACCACACTGATTGGCCATCTTTATAGCAGCTTTCTCTGGCGCAACTGGCCGACCATCCTCTGCCACATCAGTGATTACAAGTCTGCCCTCTAACTTCTTGGTCGGGCCACGTTTCGTCTTCTTCGATGATGAGGACCCAGAAGGCTGTGAGCCTGAGGGCTACATGTACGAGAAAGAAATGTATATATTAAGATTTCATGCTTGAACATATATATATTCGATATTGACAATATGTATACATATATACCTCCTCGGCCCGAACACTTCCAGCGGCAGGTTCTTCCATGCCATCGCCTGACATATTCAGGTATTGGCTGCCATCGTCACCACCTGCCTCCTCGTCGACGTCGAGAAGGTTTGTGGCACGTGCACTGCCTTGTGCGATTTGTTCCATCATAATCACGTTCATTTCGTCTTCTGTGTAGTCCATTTTGTCTTCCGTCTATCAAATATACATGAAATAACAATTATATCAAATCCTATCAAATTCGATCAAATTCTATCAAATTCTACCAAATTCGATCAAATCCTATCAAATCCTATCAAATTCTATCAAATTCTATCAAATTATATCAAATTCTATCAAATCCTATCAAATTCTATCAAATTCTATCAAATTATATCAAATCCTATCAAATCCTATCAAATCCTATCAAATCCTATCAAATTCTATCAAATTATATCAAATCCTATCAAATCCAACCAAATTCGACCAAATTCTATCAAATTCGATCAAATTCTATGAAATTCAACCAAATTCTATCAATTCTACCAAATTCTATCAAATCCAACCAAATTCTAAACATTTCTAAATATTTCTAAACATTTATAACAATCATTTTCACATACACTAATAATCATTTCTAAACATTTCTAAACATTTATAACAATCATTTTCACATACACTAATAATCATTTGTAAACATTTATAACAATCATTTTCATATACACTAATAATCATTTCAAAACATTTATAACAATCATTTTCATATACACTAATAATCATTTCTAAACATTTCTAATAATCATTTCTAATACACTAATAATCATTTCTAAACACTAATAATACACTAATATTTCTATGAATTACATGAAAAATCCTATAATTACATGAAAAATCCTATAATTACATAAAAAATCCTATAATTCGATCAAATTCTATCAAATTCTACCAATTTCTATCAATTTCTATCAAATTCTATAATCATTTCTAATAATCATTTTCATTTACACTAATAATCATTTCTAAACATTTTCTAATAATCATTTCTAATATAGTATGATTTCTAAACATTTTCTAATAATCATTTCTAAACATTTCTAATAATCATTTCTAATACACTAATAATCATTTCTAAACTTTTCTAATAATCATTTTCATTTACACTAATAATCTTCAGAGTTTCGAATAAACTTTCAAACATAAACTTTCGAATATTATATAACTAATATTGTAGCATGTACATAGGGCTTCAAGTTTTTTATAACACCATGAGCCAATTCTCAAAGAATTGAGAGTTGTCAAGCTCTGTATATGGCTGGTTTCAAAGGCATCCTCAAAATTCAGTTAACTCTTTAATTTGATCAAACTTTGCTGCACAAGTTAAATGCTCAAAGTTTCAAAACTCTAAACCACATCAACTTGGTCATTTTCTAATAATCATTTTCAATGCATGTGTTACTCACATAAACTAGAAGGAAGAGAAACTCCGGGGCGCGAGGGGGTCGTCGGGGGTGGCGGCGGCGTCCGGCGTCCGGGGCGCGCGG
>QPGU01000517.1:40148-50624 GCA_004135705.1 Alloteropsis semialata | reverse complement strand
AGGCGAAACACCTTTCTTCTTGGTGTATGGAGCAGAGGCGATTCTACCATCCGACATCCGACTACAAGCCCCTCGCGTGGCAATGTTTTCAGAAACTGAAGAGCCTGATAGGCGTACTGATGAGCTAATCCTCCTGGAGGAGGCTCGCGACGCGGCTGCTTTTAGAGTAGCCCAGTATCAGCAAAAATTGCGACAGTACTACGATGCTAATGTTCGACAATGAAGCCTATGCATTGGGGACATGGTGCTCAAACTGGATCAACGCACCAAGGATAAAAATAAATTGTCCTCTCCATGGCAAGGACCGTACATTGTCGTAGATATCGCCCGACCAGGAGCCTACAGGATCGCAGAGATAGATGGGGACGTACTGCCAAACACGTGGAATATGGATCAACTACGCAGGTTCTACGCTTAAACAATGAAGATCGTGCACAGTTCTAGACCAACCATCAGGTTTGGCAGGTATAAACCGTCGTCTGCGTCGCCTACAGCGCCAACAACAAAAAAAAAGATAAGTTCTATATACCCTACTCACCCTCGCTTTTACGCTCGGGGGCTGGGTTTTCTATATTCTATTCTGTTTCTACTCTTTGTTATCATATTGCATACACTAACAAAGAGCCGGGGACTACCATGCTGAAAGTTTTCTTTTCAGACCTATTCTATGCATCCCGAGCTATACGCTCGGGGGCTCCCCATTTGATCGGGAAGTTTCTTGTAGTTTGTACTTCTAGACTCTTTTTCAGCATGCCAGCATGACTGTAAAAGAGCCCGGGGGCTACTACGGTACTACTACCATGCAAGAAACGAACTTTTTAATTCAAGAAAGCTAGGCAGACGCTAAAATTACCGAACACCATGACTACAAGGAGTTACACAGTTCAGAAGGCCGCCCGCGTCTCAGCAACTAAACAATTCCAAAATAGCTTATGGTAACGGGACTTTTTGGCTATGACAAAGCTATCAGTTAAAAAGATCCATGAAAATACCGATCAAGCTCTAAGATTTACGCACAAAACATGCAAGCATATGTTTAGCAAAATTTAACCGTATTCTAAACTGCATAAGTTTTGCCCTATTACAGGAATTCTGCACAAATGTTCAGGGTGATTCTTCCGAATCACTCAGATGGAGACCAAGTTTTCTGACAAATGGATCCACCAGTGGGGTAAGACTATCAAACAATTCCTCAGCTTCTGACGCCGAGCACTTGAAGCCTTTGGAGAGCAGAGCAACGTCTAGATCAGGGAGATGGCTCTTCAAAGCCCCGATGGTGTGAGTTGCAGCAACGCAGGCACCTTCCATCAGCCTGGACTCCAGGGACGAACTGCGCTTCTCTGATGCTTCAAGACGCGCGGTCAGGTCAGCCAGTCTTCCTTCAAGATCCGAGTTCTTCTCTTTGAGCACCTCAATGCTCTTGGAGTCAGCTACAGGGTCAAAGGCAGCATGTGAACAAAAGTTTGAGGATAAAAATTCAATAAGCAAGGCATAAGATTTAAAGCCTGTACCTTCTTTCTCGGACTGGAGAACAGTCACCTGGGCTCCCAGTCTGATCACAGACGCTTCAGCAGCAGAGGCACGAGCGTCTAGCGAACGCCATTGCTCCGAAAGCGCACTAATGATCGGGCCCAGGGGCATCGGGATGGGTCCCACAATCTCTGCAGTCCTCTCTGAGCTGTCAGGTTGTGCTCTCAAGTCTGGCTCGGGAGTTTTCTCTCTGGCAGATGGCCTGACAGGAGGAGAAGCTGTGGGATCGGGGTGCCTGAATTCCCGAACAATCAAATACAGTGAAAACAATATTGAAGAAGAATGTTCATACATAGTCAAAGATTGTCAAAGTTCTTACTCGGCCGTCGGGAGGTTAACCTTAAATCTCTTGGCACCAGGAATAAGCTTTGATGATTGCCTGGTCGGACGATTTTCCTGTCGAGAAATCTCCCGATCATGTTTAGCTTTGGTTATGTGATCAAAAGCTGCGAATAAACGCCCGAATACGATCATGCTTGATACCTGGGCAACAGGACGAGGCTGATCACGAATGGGCTGCAGATTAGCGGGCCCAGGCAATCCAGAAACTCCCGAATCAAGAACTGTCCTCTCTACACTACGAGAGCGTTTCCGGGTTCGGGGGATATTTGCCTGGGGGCTGCTCGGGACCTCTTTTTCCAAGCCAGGTGATGACTCAGGTTGTTCGTTGGTCGGGGCCCTGGTGCCTGGATCAACGGGCTGATCCCCTCTCCTCTTCGACATTGATGGCACCGCTTTGGGGCGGGGCATCAACGGTAACTGGGGCCTGGTCGGGAAAAAAGAGATATATCATATCATTGTTAAAAAAAAAAGAAAGAAGCTTTTTCTGAGTAACAGTTTACCTCTGGAGGAGGGTTGTCAGCGCTGTAGGGTGTTGGGACGTTTTCCCAATCCGGGAGAGCAGCCCCGAACATCTTCTTCAGGCGTGCAGCCACTTCTGATTCTGGGACAACTGTTAGTTAAGAGTCATGAATTCAAATGACCGAACAAACTCGGGAAAAACAATCGAACAGAAAAACAAATGCTCACCATCGGGTTTCATTCTGTTCGGGTCCTTGTAGCCTGTAAATGTCCAAGCATAGCGGTCGCGATTCATAAGTGGGATAAATCTCCATCTAATGAAGATTTCCGCTACATGGACTGCCGTCAGACCCGCATCACGGAGTTCCAAGATCCGATCAATATGCTTCTGCATCTCCGGGGTAATTCTTGGCAGAGTTTTGGTCGAATCCTTGAGATGGGGCATCAGATACTTCCCTTTTGCCAGTGAGGCTTGGGGAAGGGTGATGTAAAACCAGTGACGTTCGTATCCTTTCCAGCAATCTTTAACTGGGAAGGGGATGTACATCTCCCGATTTCTCAAGGAAAACCCGATGGACCCGAGCATCATTTGGTTCTTGTAATATGAAGGACTGTAAAAATATCTCCACAGCAACAGCGAAGGCTTAATCCCTAACCAGGCTTCGCACAGAAAGGCAAAGACGCTAAGCATTGTCAAAGCGCCGGGCTTTAGGTGCACAAGCTCAATCTGATAGTGCTCGCAGATGCTGTGGAAGAAATCAGACGGAAAAACCCCGAATCCACAGTAGAAGAATTCCAAGAACACCACCATCTCGAGAGTGTCGGGGGTTGGATACGTCTGACCTTTGGCATGTCGACGAGGGAAAAGTTCAGTACTAGGGAGCAATCCAAGGTCTTCCAGCTTCTGCAGGTGCTTGGCCGTCGTGGTTGATGTGTACCAATATTCATCCGCGGTGGGGATCGTATTCCCGCTACGGAGTTCGCGTCCGGCCGCGGCGCTGCTCTGGTTCTCTGTAGACTCAGTACCGGAGGATGATTGGTGCGTGGATGCCATGGCGACTGGAGGCTAGCAAGGTTGAAGGAGCAGGTGGACGGGGGAAGAAAGCGGATGAAAATGGCGAATGTTTTGCGGATGCGAGCAAGGAAGACGAAAGCCCAAATAGATCTCAAGCGGCCGCGCTTGGGGGCTTTATGGTTCTGCGAGGGAGTGCGAACCCCGAAAAACCTGCCCTTGAGCCGCGCAATCCGCAGTGACTGTTGGGTCAAAAAGATTCTTTCCTTTTTCTGCGGCACGCGTCGTTTTCGAAAAATGTGTAAGTCCAATTCAATGCATTTAGGGCTGTTAGCTTATTTGGTAAGTTATCAGTTTTAAATGACCAATCGATCGGTGTGAATCAAGGAAATACCCCGATCATGCCTGATCAGACTCAAATTTTCCGAACACACTGAAGAAAGTTAATCTGGTCGGGAGAAATTTTTCGTTCGGGAATTTTGTTTCTGGATGAGCAATTTCAAGAACAGGTTGACACAGATAAATTTTCAAAGCACAAGGAATTCAAAATGCATCCATCAAGTGAAATTTCTTCATTAAGTCCAAAAGAGGGAACATTTCACAATGGATTGATAGCTATCCTAAAATCAAAATACTAAATCACCCTGATCTTGGGTTGATGATTGACAACCAAACTGATCAGGGTGATGGTGTGCTCTCCGATGGATCGTCATCTATCGCGTTCTCTTCTTCAGAGTCGCTGACGAGATCCACGAGCGCTCCGTCTCCAGGAATCCCGATCAGGTCGCGGTTCAGGGAGACGAAGAGGCGCCGGGCGAATTCCTCGTCGCCGCTGGTGTCCACCGGAGCAGAAGACGAAGATGCGCCTGCGTGCGCCGCCTCTGGCCTCAGCCGGATTCCGCTCCCTCCTTGTGCTGGCTCGTCGTCGGAGGAGAGGGAGATAGGAGATGCCGGGGCTGGGGAGGAAGACGCAGGGCGTTTCCCGGCGGCAATGCTTGACGGAGCAGCCTCGGGAGATGGCGGCGCTACCGCCGGAGCCTCCTCCTCGGGTGGCTCGACCTCGACTCCCTCATCCCCGTACCAGGGGAGAGCCAGGAGCGGAGCCTGAGGAGGAGCGGTGGATGATGTCGTCGCCGGCGGGTCCTCCGGCTTGTCGGGCGGTTGCTCGCCGGAGCTGCGAGGGGAGTCTCCGAAGAGGAGACGAGGAAGCTTGAACTTGCTGCTAAGCTTTTTCTTTCCCATGGCGAGTGGAGGAAGAAGGCTTAGGATGGAAGTTTCAAGTACATGACAATCCAGGAGATCTGATATTTAAAGACTCAGGGGTGTGACGCTTCGCGCGAGAATCGAGGAGCCAGAGCAGAGCCGTATCACGTGTGCTGCTAAAATCCCGGGAGACGTGCGGAGTGGGTTTTAAATGCCCTGGGCAGCAGTTACATCACTCCTGGGGCGTTCCATTTTCCAAGACGGAACAGTTCTATTTTATTATTATGGCTGATATTTTTCTTTGACCTTATCATTCAGATGCAGGTTTCTACATTCAAGAGTTCGGGAACTTTTCTGGCTCTCTTGCAAGAGTGATTGACGAGGTATTAACATATCCAAAAATCACCCGAAGAGCAAAAAGACCCGAAGGCTATTGAACAATCAACCTTTTCTGAACAAGATAAGCTCGGGGGCTACTGTTGAGGCCATAATACCAGGGTACCCGACCACGAGGATTGCCGACTACCGACTCCAAGACGACCAAGACTCCGAACAAGACACGATGGCCTGATCGCAGAAGGGAAGCCCGAAGACAGTTCGACTCCTACTAGGTTTAGGTCTGTTTTGTCTTGTAAGGCACGTCTCCCTGGATATAAATAGCGGGGATCTTGTCCGTAGAGGGTATCCAAGTCTATGTTCCATTGATTTGTAGCTTTAGACAAACCACCCGAGGGTACTTGTTACGCATTGTAATCTGTACTCGACGAAATAATACAAGCAGCAACTGGACGTAGGGTTATTACTCGATCTCGAGGGCCCGAACCAGTATAAAAATCCCGTGTCTTTCTGTCCATCACCGTGATCAATCTTCGCACAAAGCGGGGTGTCTGCCGGACAAATATCTGACGAGCACAACCTCGACAAAAACCTTTGCCGTGGGCCAAATGTGACACACGGCAAACCTTTGCCGTGTGCCCGAAGAAAGGCCCACGGCAAAGGTGCCTTTGCCGGCCAAACTTTGCCGTGTGCCCTTTGCCGTGGGCGGCACACGGCAAAGCCTTTGCCGTGGGCAAAAGGCCCTTTGCCGTGTGCCCCTGGCACACGGCAAAGAAGGCGATTCCGGTAGTGCAAGGGGACTACCGAGGACACGGAATATGCATCTTGACTCTTATAACTATGAAGTCTGCACATAGCAAACTGAAGAGACCCTGCACCACCTGTTCTTAGAACGTAGTTTTGCAAGAACACGCTGGAACTCCATTGGGCTCACTTTGCCTGCCTCTTTGGTGGCGGAAGACCTGGCTTCAACTCTCAAAAACCCAGTTGCAAGTCCCCTTCTTCATGGAAAGTCATAATCCTGATGTGCTGGTCCATTTGGTGCTCCAGAAATGACCTCATCTTTCGGGGCATCCCTCCTTCAGTCCAAGTTTGCAAAGCCAGGTTTCAAGATGATTTGGCTCTGGTTATCCTTAGAGCGAAAATGAGTTACTCCCCTTCCATTTTCTGAATGGATGCACAACCTTTTCTTGTAGTCTTGATTTTCTTTTTTTCTTTCTTTGTCTCTTGAACCTTTTAGGTTAGCTTGCTCCCTATAATGTAATTTATCTAATTTTTTTAATATATTCCTAATCAGTAGGGGCCCTGCCCATCCTGTCTTCTCAAAAAAAAAAAACAAAGGACCTTTCTAATTTGATAGAACTGCAGACTCTTGAAACAGTGGAAGACAGCGACGACTTGGCCGCAAAACTGGACAAAATGAGGAAACTATAGTGTCTGTGGATCAGCAATGTGAGTGCTGTGCATTCTGCAAAACATTTTGCTGCCTTATCCAAGATGCCACTTCTTTCAAGCTTGCTACTGAATGCAAGTGATGAGAAGCAGACACTTCGCCTGGATGACCTGAATCCACAGTCAGAAAAGCTCGACAGGCTGATTATCAGAGGTTACTTGGACGCTGGGACGCTGAACTGCTCTAAATTTCACAGCTATGGGAGAAACCTCAAATACTACCTGGCTCTAAGCTAGTCTGGTCTTCAGGAGGACCCACTCCAACTGCTCGCTCCTCATGTGCCAAACCTCACCTATCTGAGCATTAATAAGGTGAGTAGCGCAGAAACCTTGGTCATTTTCCGAAGATTGCTTCCCACATCTAAAGCCACTCGTGATGAAGCCCTATCATAATTTAAATTTAGTGTCATCCAAATCATGCATGTCGGATGGAGCGCTGACATGTTTTGAATCTGTCTTTGGTGACAACAAAGTAAAATCTACACTAAAGAGACCTACAATTGCAAAAAAAAAATAACAATATATGAACATACAAACAGAAGAGTAAGACATTAACAGCAAGCTATCTTAACAGAGAAAACATGCAGTACAATCTCAGAACTGCTTATTACATGAACTTGCTTAATATGATGATCCAGTATTTGCTCCATGGTACAACAGGAGGATGCATCAGGTAAGGTTCATGTATGCAGACCCATCTATGAACCAAGATGTGTAACTCCATCCTAGGATACCAAGATAAAAGTAAACAGAAAAATTTCACTGATCAGGCTTGCTTCCTTAACACAAAGATGTTTATTACGAACATCACAACTATAATTTTATCCAAGATCGTCATGTCATGTGAACTTTCTTGGATCGAGCACGAAGGCACCTGTAGAAAATATAGTGAGCTGGTTCATTACTACCCTTCTCTGTAGATTGCTCTCCCTTCTAAATAAGAGCATATTTATTTTGTACAGCAGTGGCACAGAGCGAGGTTACGAAACAACACGGTTGATGGGAATACTACAAACTCTTATATAAGAAGAGATTGTATGTACCAATAAAGTGTTAGTGTGTGCATAAGAAGTATAGTTGATAACAATAGTATCTCGCATGTTCATAGAGTTTTAACTAATGGAAAAGTTATATATATTTTCTAGTTATAGAGATCTAATAGAGGGCAAAAATGAAACAATTGGTTAATGGGAGAGGAAAAGAAACCACCTAAGCAATAGGAAACACATGAAAGTTAGCCATGCCTGTGTGTAGTAGTAGTCTGTTGACAACGGATTGTAAATGATCTAGATATTGAGGTAGAAGTTAAATGGAGCAAGCAGAAAAGAGGTAGAAGTTAAATGGAGCAAGCAAAACATACCTTTGACTCCTTGAGTTGAAAAGATTGGTTGGCTTTATCCTGCCTGGTCTGCTACAGCTTTGTAGCCTACGTTTATGCCATTACAGTTCTCTTCTCCATCTGTGTGAAAGTGCTGGCATTGCTGTTACATACTTCTGAGTATATAAGGCATGAAAAAAAAAGTAGGCATCTGGCTTCTCAGACATAATAAGTGCATGCAACCAAGTGACAAAGTAGAACTGTCCAAATGAATGTTCGATACAGTTTGTCCAAGAGTTACCTAGAGGGAGAAAATAATGTTTTTGTTATTCAGCATCATCTTGCTTAGCAACTATTTGGACACCTTCTTTCGCTTCTGTTCTCGCTCGTTTCTTAACAAGATATGTACAGGGCTGCAGGCAGCTTAACGGGTGGGTATTATAGCGAATCATATGGTACAATGGACTTGGATCCTAATCAAAACACTTTTGTACTCGGTAATTTCTTGGAACCACATCACAGACACAGTACTGATGCGTGAACATGTGGTCTCCAATAATGAGACAAATGAAACAGAGGCAAGGAACATCATGAACAAAGAAAAATATGCTGAAGTAAGTAAACTACTTAAATCATAAAAGAGCAGATGTGTATCAAACAACAATGGTGAGCAGATACGATAATAGCTACAATCCTAAAACTGCAGGGAGATTCATCAAGACACAACAAAGTACGTTAAAAAGGCACAAAAGGGAATTATTACAGAGAGAGAAGATAATAATCTCACATTGATTTAATATAAAGGAGAACATGGATAATCACCAGAGTTCGAGAGAAGCTAGCTAGTTACACCAAATCCAACTTTTACGCACTACATCTAAGAAACACAAATGAACCAAGAATCTGAAAGGAAGGAAAGGAGGGTAACCAGCTTAGGATGTCTTTGCTTCAGTTTTAGTTGACTTAGGCTGAAAGGAATCGATGCTCGTGATAGCCTAAGAGGAGGAGGGGGTGAATTAGGCTTTCTAAAAACTTAACCTACCATATGCCTTCTAATTGTACAATATGAAACTAAGACAAGATATCTAGATGTGCAACTAAGGTTTTCTTCTAGTGTTTGCACCCACCCAATTCGCAACCTAGAGCCAATCCTATCAAGATACTACTCTAGAAAGGTAAAGCACACAAATTGCAAGTATGAAATGCGGAAGCTTAAAGGGTTAGAAGGATGCAAACTTGACACGAAGATTTATCCCGTGGTTCGGCTTACGCCTACTCCACGTTGGAGCTCCACAAAGGATATGCTCCCGGTCGCCAAGTCTTCTTCCCGGTCAAGGCCTTGAGCTCGCCACAAAGGCTCCCCAAGAAGGATGATGAGCAAGTCACCAAGACCTTGCTCTCATCAACCTACTCTCCCGGAGATCTTGACGCCGTCTCCACTACGGAGCTTCTCCACCAAGGAAGGGGTCTCCTCTTCCCCGCACAAAGTCGTCGTCGCCTCTCCACACCAAGCCGGAGGGTCGAAGACTTGCCGGCGAGTCTCCAAGACTCCAAGGGGCCGGCACACCGAGATTACAAGAGGTGGCTCACTCTAGAACCAAACACAAGGCTCAACACCTTGCAACTCACTCACTAGGGCTATTCTAGCTCTCTCACTCACTATGGTATGATCTATATAGCACAAATGGTGGCTTGGATGTCTTGTAGGTGTAGATGAACTTCTCTGGACTCCAGCAGCTTGAAATGGCCGAATGGGGGTGGTATATATAGCCCAAAGGGTTGGACTAGCCGTTGCTCAAAAGCTGCTCAAAAACTGTGAACGCCGTATATTCCGCCGTGCCCCAAACCCCCATCGGCGTACTATACGCCGTATAGCTTTTCCAACGGTCATTTTCACTTTTCCAACGGTCAAGTACGCCGTATATTCCGCCGTTCATGCAAACTGTAACACCGGATAATACGCCGTTCCTTTGTTTTCCTCAGATACCTGAAAACTGTGAACGGCGTATATTCCTCCGTGAACGGCGTACATTTTGCCATACCTTTTGTGCAGAGACGATGTTTGTTGGAGTTTTGAAGTTCTACACGGCGTATATTCCTCCATGAACGGCGTACAATACGCCGTATAGAAAATTCGATCATCTTCTCTTGGCCATAACTTTCTGCTCCGAACTCCGATTTGGATGATCTTGTACTTGATGGAAAGCTTATGAAATTCTCTACAGGATTCTGCTATCAACCATCTATTTTGAGCAATTCTTCATGCCATTGTGTACGCCGTACCATACGGCGCTCATCGGTGTACATTTTCCCGTGCAGAAAACAAGATCTTCATATTTTGGCCATAACTATTTGCTACGAACTCCGATTTGGATGATCTTGTACTTCATGAAAAGCTTATGAAATTCTCTACAGGATTCTGCTATCAACCATCCATTTTGAGCCAGTGTGCACACCGGAACGTACGCCGTAACATACGGCGCTATTATGGGCGGATCTTCCTCCGTGTAGAAATCAGAGTCTTCGTATTTTGCCCATAACTTTCTGTTCCGGAATCCGATTTAGATGATCTTGGACATTATGGAAAGCTTGTTAAATTCTCTACAAGATTGTATGGAAAACCCTCACATTTGATCTTATGATGAATAATGGGTCAAGTCCAATTCATCCCTCTCTTTGACCCGGCCTCAACAATTTCTCACTACCAGAGAACCCTCTATCCATCCTCCCTAATCGGTCACGGTTGGATTGGACCCGGTACCAATAGAAGCATTGGTACCGGGTCCAATCCCCAATAATTCTGCGCGCTCATTGGTACCGGGTG